>JAANDG010000164.1:0-259539 GCA_036852015.1 Pelodera strongyloides | reverse complement strand
TGGCCAATCAGGGCCGCTCACATATATTTATATACCCAACCCACGTACCCAGTGCATACTGTATGGATATTAATTTCGATAATTGTTGGATAAATCTGGGTACGGCAAATTGTTTGTTGTATGAACATAAAGTTAAAAATCAATTTTTTCTGTTACACTTCTCAAATGCTATCTTACAAATAATGGAAAATACTTGTAAAGTAACCGAAAAAGAAAGAATTTAAATAACATAGCTAAATAATAGTGAAGCATTACACTGTTTCCACTCAGAATGAAACGAAAATGACACGTATCCAGCAACAGCTAAACACACAATACCATCAGGGAAAGGATTTTAGATTATATTTACAAACGCTACCTCATTATCGAATAGAAGAGAAGGGGAACATTAGAAAATCGAGCACCGTTTTCATGTGCCTGATCCCCTTTTCTTATGAGTTTAATGAAAAGAGTTATACAAAATGACCCAAAAAGTCAATGGTAACTAAATATAATGAGTCATAATTGAATTTATGTTGAATTGAGGACGAACCTACGCAGATCTGCGTAGACAACTAGGGGAACCTAGGTTCATTTAGACAGGTTATAACGTTTCCAAATTGGGTCGCTTCTTGGTATACCGTACGCTTTGGAACAATAACTGATTATGTTCTCCAACTCTCCAGTATGATCGATAAGTCGATGGGCTATGCAAATACGAATCCAGCATAATTGGGCTAGTATGATCGAGGATAAACAAAGTAAAAGCAAACAACGAAATGCTTCCACATCAAAATCATTCTGCCAGATATTAAATAACTCGTGGGTTCAACGTTTACAATCCACATGAAGACGCAGAATAATTAAAATAAAACAGTTTATTAGTAAAGCATTATATCATGATGTGTCCTATAACTCGACTTTCACTTCATATTCTCATATATGTGTTACGGGCATTGTAAAAAGATCTACTAAATAAAAGCCAATTATTATACCATAGCTATCACAGATCCTACAAACTACAAAACTACAAAAACTACTGTATGTGTTGAGTACTGTAACTATTCTATACTAGACGTCATATGGACCAGCTTCTATTAGCATATTTTATCCACTAACGAATACGAACAAAGAATGCAATCAAATTACGAGGGATGGGAATAAAATGACTATTTGTCAAACTACATAGTCAACCCGATCTTGGAAAACTCGGAAATAGCTTGAATAAAGCGAATTACTAGAAGAAAATCTAATGGATGCAGAACTTTCGAATACTGCTCCAAAAGTTCCCCACAGCGAAAACGACCTAATTACCAGAGAACGCGGAACCAGGCTCGAAACGGCTAATTGCACAAAGTCTAATCATGTCCTATCGTACTCGTGCTATTCGAAATATACTGTACAATCCATTTTTGGTACTTATTTTGGGGTTTACATCTTTTCAATTCTATTTTTCCACTTCTTCTATTCTCAATACATTGGTTGTAGGGGAGATGTCGGAGTTGTTGGGTCTAAATGGGCAGAATTAAACAAAGTGGAATAAAGAGGAATAAAGCAGATGGAGGACGGCAGAGAGAGAGAGAGAGAGACTCAGAGTCGGTTAAAATATCAGGAGAGAGAAATGATATATAGACCCAGAGAGAGGATTTAAGAGTTATAGAAGTGAGATCAGAGAGAGAGACATCAGAGAGAGAGAGAGAGAGAGAGAGAGAGAGAAAGGAGAGAGAGAGAAGAGAGAGAGAGAGAGAGAGAGAGAGAGGAGAGAGAGAGAGAGAGAGAGAAAGAGAGAGAAGAGAGAGAGAGACAAATCACCCACCTTCCTATCGAATGTCCACTTCTGGTTGCCTCCCTGCCCATGACATCTCTCCAAACTCACTCCTTTACCATCAAAATCAGCACAAGAATTTGCATTCCGTAGTTCACCATTGGGGAAGATCATCCAGTACTACACACATGAACAAAACAATATTATAAAGAGAAAATGCAAGGTTAGGCCCAAAATCAGAACTGCCTATCATGGAGTCTTGCGCTATGTTCGTTCCAAAAGAACGGTTTTTAGAGATAGAGACTGGAACGGTTTGACTGTGCGTAATCTTACACAAATGTTAACGGAAACTCGAGAATTAGGACACCAATGGCAACGATTTTAGGAGAACATGTTTAGAATAATCATCCATGAAAAATGATACAACAGGCAGAATAACTCCCTGGTTAACAATGGCCCCAGCCCCCCCCCCCACCTGATTCCCTCCCTCCGCGTGACATTTGTACGTGGTAAGTGGGAGTCCCTCCGCTCTACTACTCCCACTGTCCAGGCAATCGTCGTCTTCTCCCACATTCCGAATCTAAAATCGGATAACTTTATTGTTGAATGGTAGCGCAGTGGTTAGCGAGATGGACGGGTGATTCAAAGACACGGGTTCGGTTCCTAGTCGTTCATAATCCTCACTTTTTTACTTTTGCGGTGTCTGAGCACTTTTGAGTAGTCTTTGAGGACATATTTATTGATCTTGGTAAAATGGGACTCGCCTCTCCCCTGACTACGGTAGTGTCCGGTCGAAGGATTTCTGGATAAACATTGTTCAAATACCACTCGAATGTTTTGCACTGAAGGGATTCACGAAGAGCTTTTCGTTCAGAAACATCTCCAAAATCTCCCTGAATTAATATTAATAGTATAGAGAAGAACATATGAGAATTTATTAATCGGACACATGTTTACCATTAAAAAAACATTACCTATACATAGACTTTACTAATCTAGCACACAAAAAGGTCAGGTGAACCCTACAGATTTAATCGTCAATTTAACACCTCACTCTGTAATAAAGCTGTAGAAGTTTTCATAAATGATTCATCATTTACTACTGATTAAAGCGAAATACCGGCCGGTTTTTGAAACGCATTGTGTACACCTGCTTTCACCTGCTTTCTTCGACCCCCTTTGCATAAATGCATAGGAATGCAAGTAAGTACTTGAGATGATTTCAAAAAACGGCCGGTATTTCGCTTTAACTAAAGGAACACAATAGTCTCACCAATTTATTGCTGAACCTTTCAAAATAGAAGTTCTTATAATCGTCCATCCACACTTCAGCCAGCCGAATAGAGTTGCGCTGGAAAGTCACCAAGTACCACAACTCACAGATACTTGTAAACTACACACTATGAACAAGACTACAAACTACAACACACAAACTACACATACTCTGAGTACATTGATTCCTTTCCTCCAACTGTACGGGGACTTTTTCCTGAAGATATGTCCTACATGGGAACAGGGAATAACTTCCAAACGACCACCGCACATCCAAATCTGGAATTGAAGGAAATACAAATAAGACAACGTTCCCCTACTGAGTTCACTGGGGAGGGAAGGAAACCCCTGGGAGAAACCTCCCCAAGCCCAAGGTAAAAACTAAATAGAAACCCGATGAAACATTTGTTTCAATACCGTACTTTAATAGATACTATCAACGTATCTACTAAATCGTGGTACACTTCCAATGTACTAAATAAAAGTAGTGTTAGAGTACCTTGAAAGAAAGCTCCAGATTCTCAGCGCCCCAAATATCAAAGCCTGGATCATAAGCACCCAACTTCTCGAAATAGGCTCTATCGATCGAAAACAAACCGCCAGCCATTGTGGGTGATCTGAAATAAGTCTCACATAATAGTCCCAGTCACAATTCCTTTAGTAACCAACCCCACTAGTTCAAAATTCCAAAGGTACGTAAAGATCCATAACACGGAAGAAATATGATGACACGCAGTTACTAGGTAAAAAAAAGTTTAAGGTTAGGTTAAAGGAAGAGGCCCATGAGAAAAAAGTTGTCCTTAATTTACTTACACAGGATGTCCGGAATTTTAGAAATACTTCCGTGTAAACCGCATTTCTTTACACCTAGAACTCGCAAAGTTATTCTCCGGCAAACTGTTCGGCCAGGTACCGTAGTCAGAATCAATTTTTGCGCTTTTGGGCATTATAGTATTGGAAACGCCCTGTTTATATCATAGGAATGATTTTCATTCGTTTTAACATTACTCTGAAGAGAAAGGATGAAAATGAACGGATATAAACCGTAAAAACGTTCTGACTACGGTACCTGACCGAACAGTTTGCCGGGGAATAACTCTCTGAGTTCTAGGTGTAAAGAAATGCTGTTTTCACAGAAGTATTTCTAAAATTCCGGACATCCTGTGTAAGTAAATTAAGGACAACTTTTTTCTCATGGGCCTCTCCCTTTAAGGTTAGACGCCATATTTCCATCAGATGCAACACTCAAGTAACTGTATTCTTACGAAGCCCTCATACACTCATACTTTATCATCATGCTACCCTAAGCCTAACAATTGGCTTGAATATTATCAGATTCACGTTGCACACTGGCCTACTTTTCGTTTAATTTATCTACCGTAGTACTATGAGAATCAAACAACAGGCAACAGTATAGAATGCGCACTCCACAAATACAACAATAATAAAATAAAATAAGATAAATAATTATTACGGCATAGGATCAGTCACATCCACACTGTCCTCCCTTTGCTGTGGTTTAATCCAAGTAAATGTCAATTCCCAGTCAAAACCACCCACAAGAACGTCCTTAGCTTTTCTAAACAACGCTTATAGGTACCAATTTGATAATTAAACAGATCATAAGCATAAAGTCTAATGAGTATCCACCTACAACTAATTAGGGTAATTACGGTTTCTTTCTCAACAAATAGGAGCACATAAAGGAATTCAGTTTGGCCATCAGTCCACACAAAAATAAAATTTATCACTACGATATAAATGATAAGAGAATACCTTATCCTAAACTCCAAAGTATGTGCATCAATAGTATCGATCACCGGAGTGACAACGTTGCTCGGATCTTCTTTTATTCGAGCAAGGAGTGGCTCGAGCCAACCTGTAATCAATACATCAATCGATAGTAATAATTTACGGAATTGTAAATAAAATTCAACTTATTAACTAATAAAAATCAAATACTAATAAACTAATAAACTAATAAAGCAACTAATAAAATTCAATCTATTGTTATAGAGATCCCTGAAGTTCACGCTGACCGACCTGTGTCTGAGAACCGTTTGTATTACAACTTCACCTCACTCACCTTCTGCACATTCACAGTGAGAATCAAGAAAAGTGAGCACGGAACCCGTGGCTATTTCAAATCCCCGGAGACGAGCTCTGAACCGAACATATATTTTGCGACGTTATTCATAATTCTGGAGCTTAGCATACCTTACAGTCTGGGAATCAGAGAGATGACTGAGGCCTGAGCCCTACATACTTGTGCTTCCTAACTTGGTCCTTCACTGAGACCATCAGTCTCTCTTAGGACTGCGATTTTCCCTATTTTTTATTAAATAGTAATGCACCACAAAATCTTCTCTCTCTCTTTCATAATGTCCCGTCTAACTCATTTACTCATCATTCTCTGTCTCTTTCCTCTCCACCCTCACCTAATGAGTCCCTGTCTCTCTGGCAGTCTCTCAATCCGAACCTTCGGCAGTTTCGACATATATTCATCAAGAGGAGCTGAAGAATGTAATTGTTGACCTTTGATGAACAAGTTTAGATTATTCAAAATTAACTCCAACCAATTTAATAAATCAACAACAAACAAAAACTAAAACTCAATGTCCCGAACGAAATTGCCACACTAAAAAGCTGTTGAAATTGAAGTTGTATCATTTTATGTGACGTAGAAATAAGCACTCCAATACAGTATACAATGCGCAAGAAATTAGGATTATATATTCACCTTTCAAGTGTTCTTGATTCGAAAAGTCATCAACCAGAATGATTTCTTTCAATAATTTCTCCGGACTTCGTGAAAGGACCTAAATCTATAGCTTATATTTACAATACACTGTGCATGAGGTATATTCTAGCTCATTTATCACTATATCACGATCATGGTCTGCCACTACCGGTCTTTGTGGCATTCAACTACCGTAGTATACAAGAAGTCGTGATGAAGCAACAAAAGCAGAAATAAGAAGTTTCGCATTCACAATTCGCTCACAGAATGCACAGTTCTCAGCAGTGCACTCCAGGCTTCATTGTGGAAGATGATGATTACAGAGGTGTCGGGGAGTTCCGAGGGATAGGTTTTCACAAGACATCTACAAAGATAGTAATTAAGGTTAAAGGGAAAGGTAGGGTTAGAAGGACACAGACACACACACACACACACACACACACACACACACACACGCACACACACACACACACACACACACACACACACACACACACAATGAGTCGAAATTCTGAACTCTGTGAAGGTCCGGCAGGTTTTTTCGTTGAGTATTTTGTTTACTGTATATGTATACATTATGTTTATCATGTAAAAATATGAACTCACTCATCGTCCAACACTCTGGGAACAGTTCTGTGCACTGAAATCATATCCGACACATATTGATTGAATTGATTTTTCTTGAAAAGTTCATCGTATTTATCCTGTTCGTCAGCCGATAAATACTGAAACAAGCGTCTGACTATCAACAAGAAAAGGGTGCTGCGAAGCGCGCGGAATCCTAGTTGGCGCACTCTCCCCCTTTTGGCGCAGACCGCGGGCCACGTTTTTTTTGCGCGGCGACTACGCGAAGCTTCCCTGCTCGGCTACGAAATAGAAACGGAACATTTTATATTTGAGTCCCAATTCCCACTGACTCCCACCCCAGGGTCCAATCGGGCGAGTTTTCCTCCCGCTCCCATCTGATTTGCATCTCCTTTTCTGTACATCGGCCAACTCAAATTGAGTAGTGTGTCGGCGGAGTCTGGAGCCTGCCGAGCTCCCTAGAATTGAATATTACAAATTGATATATTTCATTTTGTAAACTATCACAAGAAGGAATGATGAAATTCACAGGATTCGTTGCCTGTTCGGTCAACGTTTTCTTTCAGACTTCCAAAAAAGATGTCCTTTGACAATGAGACAATGGTAAGATTGAATGGCACAGACAATCAAGTAAGCAACCCTACAAAATCAATAACATCCTTGCATCCTAGCTTCAGCTTAAATACATACCTGAATAGAACCATTTTTTGATCTTGAATTCAAAGATATAATCAAGTAGAAAAGTGCAGCGAGTGCCAGCACTTTCACCACTATGGGACGCCTTCGGAGATGGCGTAGATTTAACATCCTAAAGTAAAACATAGGAAACAATGTTGAAAAAATCGTGCTCAACTGAATATATTATCACTAAGCCTAAGAATAGCTTTCAAGTATTGGTGTCTTACTCACTTACACAAGCAAAGAAAAAAATTCAGCAAAACGATCAATTTGCGTAACTTCCGATAAAAGAATTAACTACAAAACAGTAAAATATAACATATCGACTACGTATAAAACACGTTCTCCAATACGGGAACCGTGTGAAAAGATTGAAATAGAAGAGCAAATACCCAATATCAATCCTACACTACGTCCAACATATATGCAAATTTCGGTACGAATATGAATTTGCATATTTGAGTTCAACTTACCATAATTCGAATATTTGGGGTATGCGAAGACATCGATGTAACCGGAAAAAGCGCCTCGCATATATTTACTGTATCGCTGTATTTATTCATTCTTCCACTAAATTTGTAGACATTGCACACAGTATACAAATTCAACGGCATTTGTCGTCTTTTCGAAATAGTACGTCTTCTCTATCGCTTATGAAATGCGTGCAGAAAAATATACCCCCTCCCCATCTTTTCACAAATCAACCCAATACCAAACCAACCCCAAGAATAAAAACTTCAAATAAAATAATAAAAACTTCAATAAAATTCTTTACTTTCTTAACCGGACAAGTGATAACACAACATGAAGATACGAAAAATATTAAAAAAAAACGTTTTGTGTTGTTTCAACAGAAAAGGCACATGCAAAAAATATTACTTCGATAATACAACTCCAAACAAAACAATTACATATTTCTAAAACAATGACTAGATAACAAAACACATATATTTAGTTAATAATAATATTAATAAGTTAGAAGTGACCACTATAAATAGAAACGAGGAAAATCCAAGCAAAAACCCATAGAAATGTGACTTATCACAGAGCAAACAAAGGGACATTTCCTTAGTGAAATAAATACCAGGAAAGGGTCCAGGGTTCGGTTCCACCCAGGAACCACTTAGATATAAATTGATAATAAAAGGTAACATCAATAAAACTTACGAGGCATATTGATATGGAGAAAGTGAAGAGTCAAATATCACAGCCAGCATTTTTATATTAAAGGGAGTTATGCAATTCTGGGAGACTGGCAACTTATACAATCTGAATCAGGCATAACTTACAGTAACCATCGAGGTTAGCTGCCTAGCCCTTTATCTCTCACCTACAGTAACCCAGAATCACAATGAGAAACGTTCGGCGGGAATATTCCAAAAAGCGGAATGAAATGAAGCTTTGGAGTACAAGTGAACCAGATTATATACCAGCGAAGCTTAGAAGAAGAATATTCTCAATATCTAAATTCTTCTCCAAAACACCAGCCTAGTACATAACACATACAAATGGTTATACAAAAATGGTAAAGCAATGGTACCAAAAGAGACTCGTCACATAATGAAAAGGTACTAGAAATCAATTCGTATTACTATGAAACACGACTCCTCTGAGGAGTTTATCAAAACATACAACACACAACTCGTATATTCATCAATGGAAATACTTTTGGTTAAAAAGTGAAGAAAGTGGGCAGAAGTGCTAGCCCGCATTGCTAGCTGCCAAATATTCAAATGCAATCACACAAAAGCGACGTACACGATTTTATGAGTTAGGCAGTGAAGCCAGAGTATGTCCCAGATGTTGTAACGTAACGTCTTAGTATGCAAATATTGCACAACCACTCAGATGGCAGGATGGATAAGCTACAGTATCCCTAAGTCTACAACAAATGGAATTGTCTGGCCTTCTCCTCGCTGTATTCCTTAAACTTCCACTGTTGATATTCATTTCCATCAGCACAAACACTCATCAGAAGTCGGGCTCCGTCCTTTGTCATCTCCAGACATTTGCCCGTCACAACGTGCACCAAACGGTTCAACTGAAAAACACAACGGATTACTTTATTAAAGCGAAATACCGGCCGGTTTTTGAAACACACCGTGGACAACCGAATTCTTATGCTGATTTGCTCGAATTTAACAAGATTTTTATTCTAATTTATGTTCATTTGCATAGGCTGCATAAGAATGCTGGTCTACTCGATGCGTTTCAAAAACCGGCCGGTATTCGCTTTAAACAAAAAAAAACAATAACCAAACCTAGCCTCTTTGAATACCGGTGCACCGCATTAACCATAACCACGATGATACTTTATTGTATATGCATGAATCATTACGCATGAATTCTTCTTAAAAAGCAGAAAACGATTATAGTCACATATCTAAAATTAAGAGTTTTCAACAGTCTTCCCAATGTAGGGACAACTCTTGCGAGACAAACCTACAGACATTTAATTCCACCAAATAGGCAATTCCAACTACAGTACCTTATGATCATACTTCCACTCCTGATTTCCCTTCATTCCGTGACAGGGGAAGATCATGACATCTTGGCCGGCGTAGTCCACACAACTCTCGTCACGACGGATCTCACCGTCCTTCGAGTACATCCAATACTAAATAAGAAGCAATTGGACGAGAATCGATCATCATATGATAGCAGCTTCTTGCTTATCATTACATTAACCCCCTCTTACCATAGATAAACATAACTACACTTCTATACGATAACAATGCCAAAACATAAAATACCCAGTTTTTACTCCTACCATTAAATTTCGCATTAAACCATTAAATTTCGAAATTCCGGGAATCAACCGGTTTCAATTTTCAACCCATAAATGTATTATCCTATTATTCCCTTTTCTTGCCTCACAAGTCATTGACCATTTTCAGGCAACCGAACCTAGCAATCTCAAAAAACCGCCTACCTCCGTTTCGTTTCATCAAAATTTGACATCAAATACTCGCTGCTTTTGATGTGCTGCTGTGCAAGGGTGTTTCTCTTCACCCTCTCGTGTAAACCCCGTGTTCAACAAGACTTAGCCACTTACCATGAAACCAATAATCAGAAAATGCAACTCATAGATCTCTAACGACTGCCTGATTGCCTGACACTCTCACTCATTTACCTCTGGTACCATGGTACCCCTCACCTGGTTACCGCCCTGGTTATGACACCAGTAGAGTCCCACTCTCGCATCTGCCTTGTTGCCGTGGGATGCATAGTCCAGACACTGCTTGGAACCCCCGCCCGCATTCCGAACCTGGCAGGAATATGCAAATGAGGAGAAGAATACACGGAGGAGACAATTATAATCTAGATCAGAGAGACAAACGAAGAACGAGAAAATTATTTGAAATTATATGCATTGCTATGTAAATACGCCTTACTTATAAAAAGAGGTGGAGAGAAAGAGAGAGAGGGAGAGGGAGACCGTATTAGCACGATAAATCTATCAAATCTCAAGGTCATTTCGACTATGACAGCTACAGGAACAAGGAACGGGACGGCAACAAAAAAAACTGAATCCATTTTCAAAATAAGGCCCTTGGAAGATAACTCATTATTCCAAAACTGAACATCACAACTAAAAATACATCTTTATGCATGAGGAGGGACAGAGAGGAATATAGAGAGGGTAGAGATATAGTGTCTGGACTGGACATACCACGGCCTGCATCCCTTGCACACAAGTTCCCGCCTACCACACACACCCTTGCACAGCATGCACTCGAATATCAATACAGTAATCTCGGCCCTCTGTGGACCAAATGAGCACAAGGCCATCTCCTCGTAGCACAGGACCCATTTTCAGCCCCCTTGCCTACCTGATTTCCGCCCTGGTCATGGCACGGATACATGCCCACGGGCTTCTCCTGATCATCATCCTCTCCCACCGAGGCATCCACACATTGAGGGTTGGACTGTCCGGGTACGAGTGACCGTATCTAAACATCTACCGTATTCCCCTCCCGCTACAGTACCTGATTGCCTCCTTGACCATGGCAGGGGTAGAGACCGACGGGTTTGTTCTTGTCGTGCTTGTTCACGGCGCTGTCCAGACACTTCCTGCCGTTGTCCCCAAGATTGCGAACCTCAAACGCGCCATTTCTCCGATCCGCATTAGATTTATGTATCAATAAGAGAAGAGTTTTTAAATGAAAAAGAGAGAGAGAGAGGAGAGGGTGAGATTATGGGCGGGATTAGGTCAACAACAACAATCAGAACAGTATTATGGACAACATACTATGGGGTTGCAACACACCGACAAACTATATCCGAAAAAACACTCTCTACTGATTCGCCTCCCTCCACGGAGAAAACTTAGGCCGTATTCACCAACACTCAGGGAGCCCTTCCTGGCCTCCCCAGGGAGCTAAAGAGTCCGTAGAAAGTGCGAGGGCAGAAGAGATTCAGGCTCATGCGCCTAGGGAGGACTCCCGACTCCCTATGTGTTGGTGAACGCGTCAAATATGCTTCAGAGGCAGATCCTTTAGTTTGTCGGTGGATACTCGAATACATGCTCAGAACACTCACATTCTCAAAGGCACACAAAAGGAAAATCAATCAGACATGCACTAACATTAATGGGAACAAAAATAATGCATAGTACACTTTCAAACAACTATAAATACACAATTCACTCATTTCGTGCAGTAAAATATCGATCCTTGGGTCCTTTAAAGTTGAGAAATTGTCAGCTTTTCCAATTGTACAAAAACCCCTTGCATGCAAGAAAAAACGGAGAACATCCTTCTTGTACGGCGCATAAAAATAACTAACATGACATGCTAAGCCTAAGCCTAAGGCTGAAGCTATACACATACACCAAACAAGTTGATGAGTGCAGATCCTCGAGTCCGGCGGCAATTGTTGCGTACTCGTCGATTGAAGGGAAAACAGCGGTGATATGCATTTGGAGACGAAACAGTGCACAGCAACTAATCCTTAGTAACTTCAAGGAAAACCAAAAGGGTTTTTGTAACAATACAATACAAAAAAAGAGTGTAGCAATGGGGCAACACATGACGTCATAGTAGTTCACACCGCATACCGTAAGCCAAAACAACCAACCACACACAGGACACAGCAAAAAGGGGGGTAGAATGTAGAAGAACCGAGAACCAAGGATATTTCGTGTTAAGATCTGACTGTTACTCGAGAGGCGTGTTCAAACAAAGGGACAGCAATGGAATATAGCAGGGGATCGGAGAAATGCCGCATTTGGGGATGATTTCTGTACAAGAAAATTGTAGAGAAATCACAAAATATAGGTTTCGCACTTCGAGGAGACAATACCTCCCAGAGTACAATTACTATACACTACTACACAGATATTCACATACACACGACACGCTTTTTGAGAAGGGAATGAAATTTGCATGGAAAAAAATGTGCGCGAACTAACCAATTTAACTACACATAGACTGCTGAAAAAGTGAAAAAATGCGCAAAAAAAACAAGTGGTGAAACAAAAAGTAGGCGTGTCCGTGTGTATGCACAATATTCGTGTAGTGTATGTAGGCGTACTGTGGGGGGAGAGCAGAAAGTACAAGGACGGACCAACCCACGTATTCTAACTATTATGGGGGGATTCATCACTTCTTGGAGTAGCTCTGACAAGTCCAAGAAAGTGACCAATTCCCAGTGAGAACTAACCCGTCGGCTATACCGAAACAAGACATCAAAGCCACCAATCACCAACATAAACAATAAGTACGCAAAGCAACAAATGACGAAATGACAGATCGTTCGAATGATTACTACCTAAAAAGGCAAATATTCACTGAACAAGTGTTTGAAAGATAGAAAAGAAGAACAGACAGCAGGGAGATACACCCACCATAAATAGGGGAAGTGAATTCCGTAGGAAAGCAAGGGGATACAATATGCAGATTGATAAAGACCAAGGGGACCCATTAGCATAATGAATAAACACCATGAATTTAGCCAATGTAGAAACACTGAAACAAAGAAAAGAAGAAGACGATTGAAGTATCTGCTCTGTGGTGCGAAATAAATAACAAACCACTAATAAAACCCACTGTGCATAGTGCAACAAACGCAAAATCATAAACAAAAAGCCATATGAAAGTAGCACCACAAAGCCTATACATCCAATAAAATAGTAGAAAAATCTACAAAGCGTGATAGAGTATAATAGATAAGAATAATTCGAAAACAAAGATTCAATTTGTAGATTTGTAGCACCAGTCCCAAAAAGAATAGAGAGAATATAACGAGGGAAGGGTAACCAAACAACCAATGTATGCATAAAAAAATACTTCTCTTCAATTCAATTTCTGGTTACCCTTCCTCATTACAGAGAGAAAACGAGATAGATGATAATCACTAGCTGGAGCGCTGTGAATTTTTCGATTATAGGATTAACTAAGTGATTCTAATATTCTAACAATATAGCTGCGGTAACGCTTAAAGCGAAATACTGGCCGGTTTTTGAAACGCATTGAGTACAGTAGCATTCTCATACAGCTTATGCAAATGAACATAAATTAGAATAAAAAATCGAGTTAAATTCGAGCAACTTTGCTTGTCCACGATGAGTTTCAAAAACCGGCCGGTATTTCGCTCTAACCTGCCAACGCACCATAGCAAATTCACAGCGCCCCAGAGTCCGAAATATATGAAGGGATAACAGGACTAAAGATAAAGATAATCCAACCAACCTCTCCTTTGGCAATCGAGTCGCCGGGCACAAACAGTTCGGGGAAAATGTTATCCAGATACCACTTGAACGACTTACATCCCAGATTCTCACGGAGGGACTTGCGCGAAGATATATCTCCATAATCTCCCTCAAACGCATCAATTTCAAGATAATTTCATAGCGCGCGCCAAGTTTTTACGTGACACAAAATGTCAACCAATGTCACAAAATGCTCTTGTGGTGTTATCAAACCACAACGAAACATGCCTCTTTCACACAAACTACCTACAGTAACGCACATCCCCATTAAGGGGTTAGCTGTCTAAGTATTATACACAAAATTATGGATTATACAAAAGTACGGTCCCACCAACTGATTATTGATCCTCTCGTAGTAGTACTGTTTATATTCATCCAACCACACTTCGGCAAGACGGATCGAATTACGCTAAAAGTCCGAATAAATGTTAGTCTTCTTATTTTTCGTGCATGTTATGCTGCAACCAATATACTATACTATTATAGTTAAAGGCCTACAAACACCCTAAGTGTAAGTACCTTAATTACCTTAAATACCATACCTTGAGTACATTGACTCCCGTTCTCCACTTGTATGGAGAACGCTTCCTGAAGATATGACCCACGTGGGAACAGGGCACGATTTCCAATGTACCACCACACATCCAAATCTAAACATGTGCAAGGGTAACAATGTTTCAGCCACATAATATAATCAGCCATAGAAATAAGTCAGACACTACTTTTACTTCCAATGATAACTTTGTAGCACACTTATCCAACCAAACTAACAGATATGTATCCGACCATCGTGCAAAACGGCCCAAAATGGGCGCAGATATAACAAACCTTGAAAGAAAGCTCTAGGTTCTCTCCTCCCCAGATATCAAAGCCTGGGTCATAAGTTCCCAATTTCTCAAAATAGGCTCTGTCAATTGAGAAGAGACCACCAGCCATTGTGGGCGACCTGAAATAAATCTCACATAATAATCCTCCCAGTCACATTTCCTTTAGTAACCAACCCCACTAGTTCCATAACAAATTCCAAAGGTACGGAAAGATATAATTGTTACATTAGTCAAGTACCGACTCCATGAAATATGCAGATACTACGTTCTCCGGCGCGCAAATGCGTAACCGCGTCCGCGGAAAACAGATGGCTTTTTTAACGTGGGAAAGGCGGAAACACAGAAAAGAGGTTTCTCTGTGTCTCGAATTTTCCAATGCAAATTTGCAATCATTTCCCGCGGACGCGGCTACGCATTCCCGCGCTGCGCGCCTAAGGATTATAGTAGCCTGGACAACGCATCGAGGCAGAAATCATATAATGATAATATCAATATCACTTATAAATACTAATCCCACAAACTCTACCTGACTGGATCGATAGCCCTCCGTCCCTTTCTATCTCTTTCGGGAATTGCATGCCAATTGAACTGTAGGCCCCAGTCGAATCCACCAACATTTGTAAAGTAGGCTTTGCTGAATTAAGAATATAAAAATTGTGCTCTTTCTAAGAGTCAAATAAACATCTCAATAAGGTACGAGTCACAAAACTATAAACTACAAACCTGTAATGATATTCAAATGTGTTATCATCGATGACGTCAATGACAGGACAGACAACAATGGAAGGGTCTTTCTTGATACGGGCGAGCAAAGGTTCGATCCAGCCTGAAGAACAAGACGTTACTTACGTTGACACTACAAGTTTTGGACCCAGTGTCATTATGTCAATACAACGTACAACCAAATGAAAGTCTTATCCATAACTCTCACACGTGTCACAGTTATAAATGCAAGTATTGCGCCTAGGTCGTTCGGTGAATTGAGCCACTGACGTAACCCTAGGTTTGTGCACGCTTATGTGTGTTAGTGTTCAGCTACTGGGTTTGTAGTGCTCGGCTAGTACACGCAGAAGTCCCAAAAATCCTACTTTTTGTGTCCTTATCTCCTTTCAAAAGATCACATTTGTTTTTCAAACATTTTACTCTGTGTTGGCTTTTGTGCGCATCTCCCTGATGTAATAAATTATTATTATAAAACACGGCGTACCTTCCATGCATTCACAGTGAGAATCGAGATACGTGAGCACAGATCCTTTGGCAATTGCGGCACCGCGCAGACGAGCTCTGAGACAATAGATATATGAATACCAGTTTATACACAAGTCAGGTGTCTTGTATCGTCACGGTAGCTCCTGGCTCCAGGGCGCGCCAACCGTGAACACATCAACAACGAAAATGCATTTGCAATACCCATTTTTACACGCAAGACTGCCCACCTGATCAGTCCTTCCCTCTTCTCCATTCTCAGAATGCGAACCTTTGGATACTGAGACACGTAGTTATCGAGGGGCGCTGAAATGGAGTAATCGACGACGATGTTCATATGAAATAGAGTAATCGATGAAGATGTTCCCTTGTACTTACATGCCGAAAGAGAATCTTGACAATGAAATATGTAATACTCACCTCGCGTATGCTCCATATCAGAGAAATCGTCAACCAGAATAATTTCCTTCAGTAAATGATCGGGAGTGCGTTCTAGTACCTGAAAGGCACAGGAGTGTTGAACCGAAAAAAGGGGGTTTTGCAGTTTTGCATGAACATGAGCGACACCGCAAATGAACAGCGAAGAATTAGAACTTGGTTTTCAAGTGAGGTGAATAGACTGTAAAAAAAAACATAAACATAATATGTTAATACTAACCGAATGAACCGTTCGCAATAAAACACTCCAGGCCTCGTTGTGGAAACACACAATCACAGACGTGTCGGGTAGATCAGACGGATAATTTTCTTCCTTGCATCTAAAAGAGCGATTTTATGTTTTTTGCTTTTCATACGTGTGTCGTGGGTGGTCAGATCTTGTTCTGGCAGATGATAAAGGTAACAACGAAGTTAATCTTCTCTGTTATATGTTATTTTAACATAAAGAATAAGGGTTTTTAACATAAAAATAAGAAATCAATACATATACGCCAATAATGATGGCATCGACGTCCGTTTCATACGGTAATGTGGATTATAACTTTACTATACCACCACATTTCGCTGTCGCACTTATATCCGTAACGTGAGTCTATCGACGTACGTCGTGCAGGAAGGAGGCAACAAAAATAACTCACTCTTTATCAACATCATTCGGCAGACTTCTGTGCACTGAGATCATGTCTGATGCATACTGATTAAAGGCGTTATTCGTGAATCCCTTGTCGTATATCTTCTTTTCCTCTGGCGATAATTTCTGAAACATATCGACAATGTACAAAATGTCGCGTGAAAAGGGCTCAATCGAAAGACCGCTTGCCCAAAACTAATGACTTGGGATAGGAATTGATTCACGTAAAATTTTCACTAAGACGATGCACAACGCTAAAATCAGTTACAACGGAAAAGCAGCGCTCGCAATAACAACGTTACCATAAGGAACAAAGTGCACTAAGGATTAAGTGCCAAAACTAAGCGGCATACCGTCTTATCCACTTTAACGGCTTTTCCTGCTTCTCCCGCCTGTTCGGGATCTCCCTTCTTATAAATTGGGTCATTTGGATCGACAATAAACTTGGGCTTTGGCATCGCTGCCTGAAATAGCATCAACAGATTGTAATTGTAAAAACAAACTGCTGCACGACTATACACCAATTCTAGCGAATTATGGCGTAGACTGCCGACTGCACACGGAACACATTTAATAAATAAACTGAAATAAAATAAAAACTCTACCTTCCCATCGTCCTCTTCTCTTTTCTCTTCTATTTGTTCTTCATCAGGATTCATTTTCATTGGAGGTCCGAAACCCTAAAAGATGGAGAAAATACGAAAGGAAACAAGTACGTTGTATCAAACACAAATGACATCGATTATCACTCCAAGGCTTCAAACTTACTTAAAGCGAAATACCGGCCGGTTTTTGAAACGCATTTCAAATACTTACATTTCTAGGCATCTATGCAAAACGGGGTCTAGTTTTTATTCTAATTTATGATCATTTGCATATGCTGTATAAGAATGTTGGCGTACTCGTTACGTTTCAAAAACCGACCGGTATTTCGCTTTAAGCTCACCTAACATCAAATTCAAAGAATGTACCTGCAGTTGATTCGAGTGACTTCGCTGTGGTGCCACAACTCCAGGATCGACCTAGAAAAAAACTTTTTTTGCACAAAGTACTTAAACAAGCGTAACATGAACTGGTACACGAACCAATTATAAGCAACACCCTAACATAAGCGTAGACAAACCTGATTGCTATTACTCGCATTTTCAGTTGTAGCGTAGTAGACCAATGCGAGTAACCAGACGGCCGGAATCAACAAGAGGAACTTGACGACCAGAGACCGCCGACGAGCCGGGAACATACTGAAGGAAACTAATGGTAATTCATCTGACTGCACACTTCAATGACTTCACGAAACCATCAGTAAGTCATCGTATCTCTTGAAACACGATGCCTCGCGCAACCGTTTTAGCTACTTTATGTTATGCTTACGATCAGTTCCTCTCTCTCTCCCTCTCCGCTCTCCAACATCTTTATCACCCAACCATTTTCGTAAAATGGTAGTTTATTTAAATGTAATATTAAGCGGGACCAAATATAAGCTAAGGTATCAAACCTTTTCTTGTGGTTCGAGGGTGATCCTTGTGACCGTTAACTGCCACGGGGATCTTCTCCACTCCGAGTTCACCCTCTGGGATACCCTGCAAGGGAATCAAAATATTGGGGAACAAGTCAGAAGCCGAAAAGGTCTAAACAAGAGAACGACAGTAGTCAATCGACACATGAAGAAAACGAAATGAATACACAGACAAGTATGTATGCAGATCAGATGTTTCACAAGAAGAGGGGATCAAAACGACTAGTGAGTGGATCAAAAGTGTTAATTCCTCATCAAAACGTGCGAATGGTCAAAAGTTGAATTGAATTCACAAGTCAGGTGCAGGGGTGCAGATCAATAGAATCACAAGGAAATTGATTCACGAACTGTTCACGTAATAATCAAATAATGTTGTGCAGTTGTGCTATTTACATATATGACGGCTCAAAATAATCCCGATTTCAAAACATACAAACAGTCCAAAACACTAGTTATGATGGAAAGAGGACACGAGGATCAAATGGAGTTCAACAATAAGAATTAACACGAAGTATATACATCGGGAAGACAGAGACCAAAGGCATACGATATAATCAATATCATCTACAGTAAGACAATATTTCACATTAACCAGTCCAACGCTTACGCCATAGAAATAGAATTAAAATTCAAGAAACACCCAATAATATCGACAAAAAAAGGGAAATTCGCCAACGCGACAAATGCATAAAATTGAAAAAATCGGGCACCTATAAAAGAATGTAATGTACGTGTTACTGAATAACAATACAATATACAATATACACCAAAAAAAAAGATTGTAAAAACATAAACGGGTGTGGCTTACTAACAAATGTAAAAAAGATAAGAGTGAGAAAGTGGAGTTTATCCCAGTGTCCATTAAACTATAAACCCCACACTGCCCTGCCCACACAGTTCCTTATCTTTTAGAAGCGCTTTCTTTTTGAACTTGTGCGCTGGGAACTAAAGAATATCGAATATGGAGGGAAAGACATTCATTTTTCATTGATTTAGAGACAAATAAATAACTAATAAGAATGAATTCGTTTGTCTGTCTAATATTCTTCACAAGATTAGGTCATTTCTATTAACATAAATTTAGGTCAAGTTCACACCTTTTCTTTAAAGCGAAATACCGGCCGGTTTGTGAATAGACCAGAATTCTATGCAGTTTATGCAAATGAACACAAATTAGAATAAAAAATAGAGCAAATTAGCATAAATACATAAAATTCAGTTGTTCACGATGTGTTTCAAAAGCCGGCCGATAGTTCGCTTTAAAAAATCTAGTTACAATATATTTTTGAATTTTTGAAAAGAGCTCCCCTCCCCCGTATTGCATGCCAACAGCTAAGACACTACAAATATTCATACCTCCTAACACGTCTTCCAAGTTTAGAGGAAGCATCGTTTGTTTGGGTTGCAGCGACCGCGTGCGGATTAGAATTAGCATAGAAGGGATTGGTCAAACGCTTTGCTTGCACCCCTGCGCGCCCCCACACTACGACCCCTCACATTTAGTCTTACCTTACAAGTAGATTTAAATAATAATAAACAGAATTCTACACAAGCGTGAAGAAGAAACACAAACACAAACAAGGAAGCAAGGAAGGGAAGACCTATGGTTTAGTAAGATATCCCGAAAATGAGTGACTTAAATCGTTAACCGCGTAGTCTGTTCCAAACTATCCTACGGACGTACGGGGAAAAAGACGTAAACAGGAACTAACCGTTTGTTGTACCAATTATGGTAGTAAACTAGGCGGAGACGGAGAGGAATCAACAAAACTAGTCTCAAGACTACAAGACGACGCTATTTTGAAGGTCATTCTAGTACACAGCACACGTCTTTAGAAAATGTCGACATAGGTAAGGGTAAGGGACAAAAGTTGGATTGTTCTTGTTGGATAGACAAGCATAACGCATAAGCATAACCCGACAATGAACCGTTAAGAATCCAGCAGCGAAAGCGTGAGCCAGAAGTTCATTCAGTTAACTAATTGTAAGGAAAAAGAATAACAGAACAGAGAAGCTCCACCACGTCAATCAATTAGGAATGTATACATCTGATAATTAGATCTGAGCTTCCATTTCTTGCTCTAGATCTCGTCTAACATTTAGCATACAAATCCTATAATTAGCCGTAATATACAGTAATATACAGTGCCGAATTTTCACTCCAGAACTACTAACTACAGGAAAACCAAAAAAAACCATACAGATTACAATTGTCAAGACACCTCCTTTCCTTTGCTCCTTTAAATTAATACAATTCAAGGAAAACTCCTTATTAATAAGCATAATACTAGGATACTAGGAAATGCGTATGCGTGAACTACCATATGACCTAGATATAGAGCACGATGCAGCTTTTCTGAACCTCGTGTCACTGGCACAAAAAACACAAACAAGACCATAAAGAATCCGAATATAAGGTAAATAAACAAACAGAACCAAGGTCAAAAAAATAATATGATTCAGAGAGATAAGTCCCCGTTGACCTGTGAATGATATTGAACATTGAAGTGAATGCATGGAAATAGGTTAGGAAACGCAGTCATAGAGACTGATTTTACGGTTACGAAGTACAGACCTACTAACAGTCCTACATACCGCACTAAAAGTAGAGAAGAAGCAAGGAGAGAGAGAAAGAGCGAGCGAGAGAAAGAGCGGGAAGAAAGAGAGAAGAAAGAGAGAGCGAGGAGAGAGACAGAGACAGAGAAAGAGAAAGAGTGAGAGAGAGGGAGATATTAAAGAGGACTAAAGCACGATATGGACATGTCGGAACGAACGGCGGATCTCTTTAGAACTTTAGATCCCATTTCAATAGACGGAAGGAACGCACAAAAAGGGATTCAAAAACGGTCGAGAAAAGAGAGAGAGAGAGAGAGAGAGAGAGAGAGAAAGAGAGAGAGAAAGAGAGAAGGAGCACCGAAACACAGAACTCTACTTTGAAATTTGCGTCGAATAGAAGGAAGTTCCACATTCCACGGTTCCACGTACCAAACTAACCGTTTCGAAATAATATGCGCCCCAAATTATCAAAATGTAAGGTAAAAAAAACTCTCAGACGAGTATACAAAATTCCGACTCAAGATAATCCCAACCTCCTTTGTCCTAATGGCAACGCAACAGAGAGTATAATTCCAAGTAGAGCCGTAGAGCAACTGCTTCCCTTAAAGGAAATACCGGCCGGTTTTTGAAACGCATCTCAAGTACTTGCAGTCGTATGTATGTAATGTTTGCTCATTTGCATATGCTACGTAGGAAGGCAGGTGTACCCAATGCGTTTCAAAAACCGGCCGGTATTTCGCTTTAAAAAGTAGGTTTCCAAATTTCCAAGCTCCCTAAGTCAATGTGCTTATGAAAGATGCGAACGGTTAGATAAAGGAAGGAGAGCGAGCAAGGTCATCAGCCGATATCTAGCACACAGGACAGGGGAAGGCACAAGAGGGTGACAGTCACTGAAGGGAATAGAAAGAATAGGAACGGACAATCGGGAATAGGGAATAGGAACGGACAATCGGGAATAGGGAATAGGAACGGACAATCGGCTTTTCAAAAACCATAATCTTTGCAATTCCCAAAATTCCAATACAACAGCTATTAATGGGAAAAAGACACGGGGAATTGGCCATAAAATCTGAGATTTATAATTTGCAAAAGTAATTTGAGACCCGGACATTTAAATAACCGAACAGGGCAAGAAAAGCTGACAGAGAGGGCGAAACGACTTCAATTTTTCAATGGAAAACATTGAATCCGGTGGTTCAGTCGTCAAGGGAAACCCCCGTCCCCCGTTCCATTCGAGGGAATCTAATAGAATAGAAGCCATGGTCGCATTATAACAACAGAACAGAGAACGTCAACATGCCAGTAAACATTATAATCTCCCCGGGAAACGGGACCAATATTGAAATTCAGTGTGGGAGAAAGCATGGGATTGTAGTGAATATACGAACACGATTCAGAGTTCATAACAAACCTTGAATATATAACCTAGAACACAAAAAGGAGCTCACTCAAAAGAAACGATGTAAACGAAGAACATGCAGAAAGCGGGATTCTTTTGAATAAACAAAACAGCATGTGTGTAGGGTCTAGCTAGAGTGGGTTGGAAATAGGACGCTCAGCTATAGCAGAGACTTCAGAGAGGAGTGATGTAAGAACTAAAGGGTCAGAGAATTGGGGTTTAGTTTAGATCGGACAATACTTCAGATGCACAGAAATGACAATAGACGAGTGAACACCGTGTAATTGATATGCCTTTTGTGTTTTGTTCGCTTCGACATCTTGAGAAATTGAGAAGCCAAACATAGAGAAGAAGTCGAGTATGCGGAGGATTACCTCATCTCCTTGGTAAAGCTTTTTTCTTTTCTTGATGTCTTTAAAGCGAAATGCTAGCCTCTTTGGAAAATTTGCATATGAGAAGCAAATCCTATGTATCCTATGCTAATTTTGTACGATCGTCCACGGCAATCGTACAAAATTAGCATAGGATACATAGGATTTGCTTATCATATGCAAATTTTCCAAAGAGGCTAGCGCTGCACTTTACTTTAAGGTATGACCTTATTTATACTCGGTACCGCCGACAATATATGGGAATATTACATAACTAACAACTACCAACGATTGAACCACACCACACTAGTTCATTCGTCATTGGTACATTACCTAAGATTCTCTATACCTAAGCCCTCAAGACCCAAGGCCACAATGATGATGGACCTACCAGAAGGGCGATAGCTAAGAGACCGGGACCGGGAGACGGTCGTCCGCATTTGGCGGGGCGCGTTATGCTATGTGATGGAGTACGCAATTCAGGCTGCACTGCAATTCAGGTTCATGTTCATATTCGTAAACAAAATCAACAATCAATAACCATGCAAAGTGAAATACATGCCATTGGTGGATTGATTGGTTCGTCAAAACACCACAACGGTAAGTAATAAAATGCGCGGGAATGGCGAATGTGATTCGCGCACGCAAAACGAAGCAAGGACACTGACATGTGCTGCACAAGAATACACAACAACTCAACTGATCACTTAGACATATTGAATCAATATTGAACATCCCCATAACAGGCTCACAAAGAATTATGCAATTGGCCACAATTGCTCATTACAAAGAACTCTGACCTGGTAATCTAACATACCAAATAGACGTTGGGATTGGATTGGTAGAAAATAGACCAAACAAACAAAAAAATTATTTTTCCTTTTCTATAAAGGTTCCGCCGACAAGGAGAGTAGATCTATGGTCTATGTGAAAATCAGCCAAAGCAAAACTCATAATGGAGAAAAAACTGGAAGGAATCTTATAATGGTGAAAGAAAGCTGATGCCACTGTCAAAGACGAAAGAACAAATATATGTGCTCAGCATCTACGAACATACACGAGATCAAAAAGAGTTCAGATGGTTAGTTACTTATTTTTAGTATCAGTCATAGTGACGTACACATTTTGTAATCGTTACCTCACATTTTATACTTATACAGAATGTTGCGGTCTTCGCTACACTACGAAAAATTATAAGCGTGTATTACGATAATAGCATGCGATAATTTTACGGAAATCTATAAATCGGAAGAAAACTTTTAAGCACAACCCACAGCACAACCCACAGCACAACCTCTCGGTTATCGATGAACAAACACACGTCAGTGCATTGTTTTTTGTGCAAATGAAAAACACATGTGCCCAGATGAGTAGACGAAAAAAACGGTGGATTAAATTGTACAATTTGTTCGAAGCAAAAATGAGACACACGGTGCACTATAACGGAACCGGGACGTTCAATCGGGTGTCAGACGAATAGGAGAGAGTGTACTGAAATGAGAGGGACAGAGCGAGATAGTGAGTAGAGATCACAAAAAAGGAAAGGGAGCAGCGACGCTCAAACAATACACGTGGCAACACACACTGATTACGCATAGCACATACCATTGATACTGAATACTGACAATAAGGTGTATGACACTTGCAAATATCAGACTTTCGATATTAAACTCACACCAAAACATTAATAGAAAGGAAAAATACGATTCGCGATGACTACACTTGAGGAAAAATCTAACGAGTGAGTTAGTGAGCACTGCAAATGATGCAGCTGCAGTATAAATGTTAAATGTTCCCAGTAAATTCTCTAAATCAGTTAGTATACATGCTCTGGATATGTAATGCTAGACTGCAAGAAATAATGCGCGGACGTTGTATCTGATTCATTGTACGTTTGAATAAAATAAGTTTTCTCAGCTACATAAATAGTCGCTATTCTGTAAACAATTTTCAGATCAATCCTCTCTCTTGTATCAGATTCAGATAGCATGCATGCTAGATATGTCCTAAACGAGATAGTATGCATGCTAAACATGTACTAAACATGGTCGCACTTCATCTAAATATGCACACCAAATGTGGCAATTCGAGTGCCTAACAAATGGGGTGCATTTGCTAGAAGAGAAATAAAGGGAACAATTGTTTCGGAGTGGGCGAGTGGGCCCCCCCATGCATTTCAATATCATAAGGCCCAGTATACAATCTAAGTGAGGTGAAGCAAAGAGAAACAATAAGCAGTTGGCTGTGACAAGTGCACAATCAAAACCACACGGATTAAAAATTAACCGCAAAAGAGCTTATGTAACTTGGCAAGTCAAAACTATTGGTCTCAGTTCCAAATACAGTAGTCAGTAGTCCGCCAATTATCTCAAAGGAAAGTTTAATAAGTTTTCTAAAACTAGAAACCCCATCATATTTTTTTGAAAAAAAAACTCATTCTTAGTTGTTAGCATACAACAGTGTCGAGTGACAGGTGGCCCAAAAAGGTCCCAATATGTATGTTGCATGTTTTGCGTTTTGCGTATCCATCTAAATACTACACGTCGTTTGTGAGCCTTAGAAGAACCGGCCATGTCCCTCCCCAAGCACACACCAGTGATGATGATGAAAAGCGTGCAAGCGGCTGAAAAGGTGTGCAAACAGTGGAAAGGAGGAGGCTCTCTAAAATTCAGATTGCACTAATACAACACAATGGATTACTACGGGAAGAAGGCGCTGATGGTCACTCTAACTCCTTCACTCCTCTAGAGGTAAAGAGTAAAGACAAAGACAGGGAAGGGGATGCGGTAGACCCTGGTTAGGCTTAAAGGGAATGTCAAGCCGGTTTTTCATGTTGGGCTCAAAAAAAAGCTTACGTTTTGAAGGTGAGGAAAGTGAAAATAAAAATAAACAAAAACTTTCATGTAAGAAGAAAAACGATTTCAAACCGCTCCAAAAAACTCCTTCAGTATGGGATTCGAGTCGTGCGGACAAAGCTAAGCCAAATCTTTGTCCACGGGACGTTTGAATTTACGAGGCTATTTGACAGCAAAGAAAAAGAGGAGGGCGCGAGAGAAATTTGTTTAAGTCAGCAAAGAAAAAGAGGAGAGCGCGAGAGAAATTGTGTAAACTACGGTAGTTGTGACAGCGTGTTATAGAATATCTGTGAATCAGGCTCGACATTCGCTTTAATGTACCAGTTCCATAAACATTGACAATGTATGTTTGTGCGCGCCTTTGTGGTGTAATAAATTATTAATATTATTACTAATAACCCCACAAAAACATATTTATTGAAGAAATTCTGCATCAGGAAGGAACACAACAGTTATGCTACACGGACCCCATTTCCCGCTTTCAGTCTTCCAATACTAACAATAAGAAAATTGCTCAATAAAACGTGGCAGAGACCAGAGACATATTCAAGAGAAAGAAATGAAAATTTCCAATTCAAGGCATATTTTGACGACTGGGTGGGCATTTCTTCCAACATTGACAGATTGCCACGTCGATTCCAAAAAAAAGCAATAAGAATGTTTGAGAAATAACACTTACAAACAATAAAAGGGAATGAAACAAAATAACTTGCTGCTGATCATGATGATGATCTTAAAGCGAAATATTGGCCGGTTTTTGAAACACATCGAGTACACCAGCAACAACATTCTATGCATCTTATGCAAATGGGCATAAACTAGAATAAAAAATCGAGCTAAATTCGAGTAAATTAGTATACAAACGTAAGAATGCAGTTGTTCACGATGCGTTTCAAAAACCGGCCGGTATTTCGCTTTAACAATCGTTGCACAAAATGAGGGACAAGAAGACAAGACCTCTGACATAGATTGAACATCTCATTCTTAGGGTAATTGGCCCATATTCATCTCATCTGTCAGAAAATTAATCAGCAAATTAATTGGACAAATCTCCGATCGGGTCTCAGCAATGGATTCCATTCCACTGGTTGACACAATGATTTATTTCAATTAGAACACAGACAGACGACACTCTTGTTAGTTTCCAATTATTTCCCTAATAGTAATATCACACACACGGATATAATAGAAAACATGACGCTGCTATTAAGAAACGGCTAGACGTTGAAAAGGTCCAAAGAGTAAAAGTAAATAGTCGACGTAATGGGGAATTTGAATTGCTGCCTTGTAATACAATCTGGGACATAAAACTTTCCACCAATGAAAAAATAATAATGATTTATTTCCAGTTGACAAAAGGTGACAATACTGTAAATGGGAAATCAAAGAAAAGAGAAAATACAAAAGCTATTATGAAGATCATTAGAAGGAAAGTTGCAATTGTCAAAGAAAGAGGCGTGAAAGGTTCGATTAGGGGCGGGGGGGGGGGGGGGGGGGTGCTCACTAGGGAATGGGCAATGGTGAGTGATGGAGATTGATGATCCAGTGAGCACACAAACAAACAAATGAAGATCATCGGTTCCCCGGGGGAAAGCCAGCGAGAAGAGTGAGTATTGCAAAGGAAGGTACGAGTATTAATCCGAGAATACGTGTTGCTTCAGATGATGAGACCTTTGAAGGGCAACTGGGCAACTGACGGAGACATAGAAAATTAAGGATTTCACATGACGGAGAGTTTCACGATCTAACACTAGTCTGAGTCTATGCTATTAGTGGAATAGCATGTTAGCATCACAACAGACAAGTATCTCGGCCTGGGTAGAAAGATAACAGATAAGATGGTCAATCAGAGAATTCGAATCATAGAAAAACACAGAGTCATAGTCATAGAGTCAAAACGGTATTCAAGAGGTTTGGGAAGAAAAGTGTTAGGAGGTCGACGTATAGGTAGTAAATCAAACAGTGCTTGCTATATGTAGTGATTCAGAAAATGCACGCAAGTATTTCAATAGAATATTTACATACACCCGGATTCTCAAGCACGATCTAACGAATGATAACCACGATGTTTGCTTCTCACGAACAACGAACACATAATTTTTAAGTTTACAGTTCGTTCATAGTGATCATTTTCCTCCTTTCTTAAAACCGCGACCCATGAAAGAAGTATCTCAGACCTCGGCACTCATCGAGTAGATTATGAAAAGCGCGTCATATTAAGATCGGCTAAGTCAATCGGACACACCTTTGCCCTTTGTGTCAGGATTTCGGATCACAAAAAGCATTGGCTTAGAGAAGGTAATACCCGAAATCCGGACGCTTTGAATGGATGAAAAGTTAGCACGTAAAGTGAGAAGAAGAAGAGGTCATTCAACCCGAGACACAAGAGCCTTGTTTTTCTAACACAAACGGACCGGTTATACACCACTTGCTGCTCAGACAAGTGCGCATCGCTTAATAATAATAACCAGTAAGCAGCCAAACCAATGGGTCAATAGACTTACAAAATAAAGGGAAAGGTATGGTAAGTGGAAAAAAAAATCAAAATCAAAAGCCTCAAAATGCACAAGTGAATCTATTCACCATCAGCATGCAGTAATGTAACACAGTAAATACGAACCCACCACTATCCGGCAAACGACGGCTGCAAGCAAAAACAGCCCTGCAAAACCATAGTTATTGGTTAAATATGAACAAACAAATTAGTATTATTCATGAACGAATTCAATAAACTGAGGGTTAAATAACAGAAGCGATTAGTGACGCGATGGGGCGACAAAACAAAACGAGTTGCGATATATTTATTCTCTGTTTTTCATAAAAAGGAACGGGAAACAGCCATGCAGGCCAATATATTTGTAGTATTGGAAACAATATTTTGAACGAACAATCCGAAGCATAAACAGGCTAAATTCACCTGCAAACAGAAAGAACAAGAACGAGTTAACAAACAAAGCGAAATATAACTACTATAATAAGTTACAAACAAATTAAATAAAAAAAATCACAAAAAACCGGAACCTCACCATAACAGAAACAAAAAGAGGACTCCGGAAAGAACGGAATCATAAAAAGTAAAAAAAAACGAAACAAAACCACCCCCCGGGAAAAAAAGTTTGTCTTGACCAACTGTCAGTTAACTATGTTAACACATTCAACAGTAACGGACGCACAAAAGACAATCGGTAATCAAACTACGCATAATCCATAGAAATAGAAATTTGAAGACAATATAACAAGTAGTATAACCTAGTCGTCTGAAAAGTTAAAACAAGCAAAGCAGTATCGTGTGTGTACGAGAGTCCAGAGTTATCAAACTACCTCTGAGGGAGCTGTCTTCAGATGTGACATGACTAATGACAATGACAACCCTCCGTATATCCACTTGAATCAACTTAAGATGATCCGTCGTCGAGGAAGAAGTAGGTTCCATTCCTCTTCTGCTCCAAATCCTTCACTGAATCCATCTTGTTGATTCTGGGACGGTAGGATTCAGCATCCCTTCTGAATGTGATGTCCAGCTGCTTCAGGAAACGGTTCATTCCGTCCAACAGGGTCTGTGGTCTGCAAAAGGGATATTGATAAATTAAAATTAAAGCGAAATGCTAGCGCCTTTGGAAAATTTGCATATGATAAGCAAATCCTATATATCCTATGCTAATTTTGTACGATCGTCCACGAGAAACGTACAAAATTAGCATAGGATACATAGGATTTGCTTATCACATGCAAATTTCCCAAAGAGGCTAGCATTTCGCTTTAAAGAGAAATATCGGGCTGTTTTTGAAACGCATCGTGGTCAACTGAATCCTTACGTATTTATGCTAATTTACTCGAAAGCAGCTCGATTTTTTATTATATTTTATGTTCATTTGCATATGCTGCAAAGAAAGCTGATGTACTCAGTGCGTTTCAAAAACCGGCCGGTATTTCGCTTTAACAAACGCGAGGCAATCCCATTCTGACGGGGAAATAGGATATGTACATTGTTTGATCATGTTCTTATTTACGCGCGTAGTTTTTCTTTCTACTGTCAGTATTGAATCATGTTCGTCTTCTGATTTCATCTAATTGTTTCCATATAAGATAAGTGCTCATAAAAATATCCCCTCCCTATACACAAAAAAAGTGAGTGGGATACAAAACGACGCCATAATAACGTTACAAACAAAAATATAGTAACTGAATAAAAAGGATAAAACTGACGTGTGCGCGAATGCCTTGACTGCGGGTTGTCCGTCGAATACAATCACTCGGTCAGCCATGTAGGTGGCCATGATGAAGTCGTGCTCCACGATAAAGGCCGTTCTCTTGGCATGCAGAATGAATCTAAAAAATGAACAGAGGTAAAGAGAGGATACCTCATAACTTACAAGTCGATTATCATTTCCATACTCATACTCATTATTATCTATGAACACCAGAGGCCGCATTCACCAACACACAGGGAGCTCCCCCTAGGCTCACGGGCGCTCTGAATCTCTTCTGCTCTCGCACTCTCTACGCCCTCTTTGGCTCCCTGGGGAGGCCCCCTGTGTGTTGGTGAATACGGCCTCAGTACAACAAGAAAAAAGATAAGAAATAAGTCCAATTCTCCCCACCTCTTGATAACCTTGGCAGCATGCAAACGTTGTTCAGAGTCCAGATAGGCAGAGGGTTCGTCAATCAGATACACAGAGGCATTCTTGCCCAGACAAAGCACCAATGCTACACGTTGCAACTCTCCGCCGGAAAGGTTTTGCACCTGAATTCAAAAAGAATTGGAAAAAGACAATCACACAACCACGATCACGCATTCCTCTAAGGCATCTAAGGACAGGAGTGATAAAAATCATCAGACCAAGCAAATTACACATTAGGAAAAGAGTAAAATAAGGTTCAAGAGACGATTACCTCTCTGTCCATCAGCTGTTCCATCATCAAAGGAGTCATGACATCAGTCTTGAACTGAGGATTCATGTACATGTTGGGGATCTTCTCGTGGAACATGTGCCTCACCTAAACAGTCGTGCATAATAAAACAAGAAGAGTCAAAACAAGATACTGGCAGCTACACCATTACCAATATCAATATCGAAGACGGAATAGGGGCTAACTACTACAAAATATATATATTCAAAGATATAATAGTATAATAAAGTACATTTCTAAAAGGTATATTAATCTTATCGAAGTTCAGTGAAGAATACAATGTTCAAAAATGTAATGTGTCAAGTAATAATAATGGCCGAATTTAAAATATAAGTCCGCCACGCCATCGAGAAAAGATACACTCTTGGACCCTTGATAATGACAACATGAGACACAACATTATACAAGTGCAAATTGCGGGTCTCAAAGCATGAGCTAAACAAACACATTCATAGAAAAACTACAACTGACCATGTTGTCGGATTTAGGTGAGATCTTCTGTGGTTTGTATGAAACAGACATCTCGGGAATCTCTTCACCGGAGTCGGGCTTGATGGCACCGGCCAGAAGTCTAAAATAAACTCTTAAAAATCTCCAAACCTGACATACTGCGCAAATATCAGAGTAGAAAACGAGTATACTTTACTCATAGACATACACTTATAGGTTACCGTCCGTCATCAAAAACTATGTGGATTTACTCGTATTCGAACGTTTCGTGGTTCGTGGAAATGATCTGATGCACCCAAGTTTCACATCACAATTATAATTGCGCCCATACTAATGAACAATGGCCATCTAGCCTAATAATAACTCCTAAAACCAGTATTCATAACTCCTCGCACCTGATCATGGTGGTCTTTCCGGTTCCGTTCTCTCCGAGAAGCACGATGATCTCAGAAGTGGTGAAGAATCCCTCTTCTACACTCAGACTGAACGAGCCGAGGGTCTTCGTGAATGTAGGGTATGTGAAGTGACCCGTGCGCTTCACCTAAATTGGAAAAAAATCAAAGAAATTCTCCTGTCAGGTCCGAGGAACCCACGAGACGAAAAGAATTACGTATGCGTAAATTATTATACGTACAGAGGGAAAATACACAATACAAAAATTTACTCCAAGCTAGCATAAGAAAACGGGGGCATAATTTCAAGTTCGCAGACAACTTTATGATTCACATGTTTTCTTCATGCCCTTAACCTGAACACCTTGTCACAAAACTACGCTACGCTAAACATTGGGTATATATTATATATATATATATATATATATATACCAGCCGTTCGAAGAGCCCTACGGGCTCTTCTCCGACTGGAGGAATCGGCTTTCGGCCGATTGTTACCCTAATTTAAAAAAACGGAATATCTTCAAACGTAAAAAGATGTTCATTTACGTTTATGTGGGAACGTATAATATGGTTTGGTCTTCATGCAAATTTGGCTATTGAAATTGCTCTTCTATCTCCTATAATATCCTCACATATAGCTAGCATAGCTCACAGTTAGAGCGTTGACTGTGATCGAAGATTGTGGGCTGCTGGGGGTTCGAATTTCAAAGCCGCAGCGGGTGATTTTGTATGCTCTTTCGATCGAGAAGAATTTCTTTATGAAGGGATTTCGTGTTGTGCAATAAAACAAACCCGTGCACTTTCTCCGGGATTTGATCTATAATATATATATAATATATATATATATATTATAATTATATATATGTTAAGTGTTAGCACCAACCTCCTCCAGCAATTCTCCTTGATTGGACACTTTGAAGGAAAGTGCATCATCTCTGAACAGAAAAGGTGGAATTTAATCAGACTTCACCAGTTCAATCGATGAATACGCACTACACACAACACACATATAACAACATTGTAATAATTTAAAATACTTCACAACAAAATGGTAGATTATTCACAAAAAGATACACAAGAACAATTACCTGAATCTCATATTCTCGGATCGAATGAATCCGTCGAGGAACATATTGATTCCTTCACGGACACCAGAGGGAAGGGTTACAACTCCTATAATACGCATATAAATGACAAATCAGAACTATTTAAATGTGGTTGGTCACTATTAGACATTGGACACTATATGAAAACTTTTAGGAAAATTAATTAAAAGGTCGGAAAACGTTCTGACAACCATAAATACAGCTTTAAAACATACTGAGTGGCGTAGCAAACCAGAAAAGTCACGAAAAAAAAAAACGAAAACTCGTTCCGTGTAAACCTCACCGTAAACTCCGGGAACTCCGTACAAACAACAAATAAAGTCGGAGAGGTAATCGAGGACGGCAAGGTCGTGTTCCACAACAATAACGTATCTAAATATAATAGGGGTGGTCAGTACTTCGAAATATTCAACAACTGCTACTGCGGGAAACTGCACATTCTGGAGAACCAGTCAAGAGTGACATGAGTACCGTATGAGTACCGTCGTTTCACTTAAAGCGAAATACCGGGGTTTTTGAACGGGTACACGTACACCAAATTTTTTATGCAAATGAAATAAATTAGAAAAAAAAATTCGAGCAAATTAGCATAAACCGGATGCGTTTCAAAAACCGGAACCGGCATTTCACTTTAAACAGTGGGTCTAATTGTAGGTCAAGAGCGCAATCGCAATTATACAAAAGTGGCCACCTCTGAATGGAGAGACAGTCTCTGATAGCCTTAGCAGCATTCAGTCTTTGTTTGACATCAAGGTAGGAGGAAGGTTCGTCAAACATGAACATGTCAGCGTTCTAAAATAGACATTTGAAAGGGTCTATACAGCTCAATCCAAAAATCACAAAACACAGTAATGGCCATCTTATTGTCAAACTACAGGTTTGCACTTTGAACAATACGTATTTCTGAAGCCGGTTTATGTAAAGAATCCATGCAAAAGCCAACTTTTTGACGGTTACATTACACAAAACGATCGAAGTGGTTTACTTTGTATTGTACAACTATGTGTTGATTCAATTCGCATAAAATTAAACAAGTTAATAAAAGAAATGCGTACCTGCACAACGCACATCCCAATTGCGAATCGTTGCAATTCTCCTCCAGAAAGAAGAGCGATATCGCGGTCGACTACACCGCCCAGGTCTAAATTGGAATATGTCTTATTATTTATCAAATAACCGATGTATGTACTACATTTATGAAATTGTCTCAATTATTTACAATGTTTCAATGCCAACAAATCATTTTTTTTAGGTAGAAATTGGATGTAAGAGTTGTAAAAAGTCGGGAAGGAAGCACTAGAAACGCGTTTTATACATATACACGATCTGCAAAAAAAGGGTTAAAGTAAAGACTGGTAAGTAAACCGGAAAAAACCTCGAACACGATCTGATAGCAAAAACCCCTTACCCAGCAACTTGAGGATATTATCCACGTTATCCCTTTCGCATTTGCGGCCCAAAAGAACTTTTACAGTTCCCTTCGCAGCCCTATAATAAAGTAATTCATGCAGAAATAAAGGTAAGAAATCTCGTCAAACATGAAAAAGTCAGTGTTCTAAAATTAAAGTCGAGTTTTTAGAAGTTCTATACAGCTCAGTTCACAAAACACAACAATGGCCTAATGGACATCATATTTGCATTGCACTGACGGAAATAACCAGTCGTCGATAAATAGATGTATGAAACACCAGCTTCAATACAGGTAACAAAGAAAAATATACTTGGAGAACTAACAAGAAAAATAATAAAAATAATACTTGGGGATTTGGTCGACATATTGAGGCTTCATGACGGTCTTGATTTCATCTTCCAGAATCTTTGTGAAGTAGTTTTGGAGCTCAGATCCACGGAAATGAGTTAGAATTGATGGCCAATCGGGAGGCGACTAAATATCATATATGATCATTATCATTAAGGACAACAACACTGTGACAAAGCCAAAGGACAGCAATAAGTATACTGCTAATATTTTGTCAAATCGTCAAGTGAATACATCGAATTTTCCCAGATTTGGCTTCAGTTTTCCGGCGAGAATCTTGAGGGCGGTCGACTTTCCGATTCCGTTCGTACCCACTAGTCCAAGAACCTACAAAACTAGTCATTAACTTGATATTGAGAACCATAAAATAAGACATTCGTCAGCTTACACTTGATTGGTACTTAAAGGGAAATCATAAGACAGCATCATAGGGACACCTTATGCATAGGAGAAACCTACAATACTGTATCTATATACATGCAGTGGAGTACGACGTGCGTCAACCTTTGCACTTGTTTCTTTTATCAATTGTAGAAGACTGAATGACCCACTTCGCCTGAACGGGGAGTCGGCAGACGATGAAGCTTGAAGGAATTGGCGGAGTATCGATGTGTGGTTTGATCCGACAGATTTGAAGGAAGGTTGATGATCTTGATCGCATCATACGGACACTTCTTCACACAGATACCACAACCGATACACAAAACCTAAACATATGTCCTTGTCATATTGTTCTTAGTTCGGTAGCTAAGCATAGTACCATTAAATCGAAAGGCTAAAATTAAATTACAATTCAACAGAGCATTTAAATAAAACAGTTACCTCAGAAATTTTGGCAATCGGAGATGTGCTCTCAACTTCAATGCACAATTTACCTAAATAATATAAGATTAGAATCTAATTTTATCAAAAAGACGTCCGCTGGTCTGCTACAAGCTACAATAGATGGCAAAAACATAAATGCCTACCCAAGCGATTTACAGGGCAGGAACGTTTGCACGGCAGACCACAATGCTTTGGTTTGCATCGATCCTGAATAGGAAAGTATAAAATGACTTAGACTAGACTACATAATCTCTACAATGCGTTGGACGGATGTCTTAGTGGACACACAACTTTGACTGTCACAACTGGATGTACAAAGGTGTTTCAGTGAAAAAAAAAACTGACCTGGAGGGTCCTCCTGAACTCAAAAACAAGCGACTAGCGAAGTTTGAACTGAACTAGACGTACCTTTTCCACAATGGCAATACGTGTAATTGAGGATTGCTCTTCATTCTTCTGGAATCCTGGTCCCTTCCTACTCATCCTGTAAACAAAAATACTATACATTCACATGCAAGTAAACAATGAGTTGCCTATTTGTAGAGACATAAAAAGTTTGAATAAAGCAAATCAATCATTTTCGCCACTTCAAAGGTCTCTCCTCAAAACGTCATTCCTGAAAATTTGCTCAACAATAAGGTCAAAACACAGTTCAACTGAAGATAAGGGCGCGTTCGGGATTGATTTTCCGAAACTCGGCCAAATCCTCGTTCGGGATGGACGAAAAATGCTTTGAAAACAAAAAATACAGTATGAATTAGCATGGAAAATTTAAGGTCGCAAGCTAACATACTGTATTTTTTGTCTCCAAGCATTGGAACGAATGTCCATCCCGAACGAGGATTTTGTTTCCTTTTCAATCCAGGAAAACTAAAAACAAAAGAAAAATGCAATGCATTGCGGCGCGCACGCAAAATTTTGTTGATGCAACAAAAAATGCACTAGTGCATGCAATTACAGTACACTAGTTATTGAACAGGGTTATCGTGGTGAAGTTCAGCCGCAGCATTTAGTGTCGGTCAAGATAACAATTGCTGCTTGCGACAAGAAATACAGTACACCAATTTAAAGGGAATGTCAACCCGGTTTTGCGTGTTGGGCTCAAAACAAAAAAAAAGCTTACATTTTGTTGCAATTTTTAACGATTTAACGACATTTTAACGACTTACGACATTTTACTACAAAATTGCGGCGTATTGACAGAAATACAGTACACATATAGTACACCTAAACAGAAATAAACTTTTCGCCGAAATTATATCATTTGGCGGGACTGTTGTAATTATGTGGAGGAACTGTTGGAGTGGTCAAATTTACTGGGTAATTGGGGGATATGTATTATATATTGTTCGTATCATGTATCTTTTTACACGATACGATATGGATATGATACCCACTTGAACATATGAATTCATTAACCTTTGTTATTCGCCCAGGGTTAGATTCACAATTTAAAAATATACCGAAACGTGTCCGATGCATACAGAGTACGATGAGAACCTGATAACATAAGAAGAAGACCAAAGCTAATTCCTGCCGTACTCGAGTAATAATTTCCCGACCAGTTTCTTATTTTTTTGGTGAAGTGTCCTTTTGCCAATTCTCACTAACCAGGTGCAGGAAATTTATCCATACCCGAGAATTCTTTGTGTATTGCGCCAAATACAATAGTAGAAAAACAAAAACAATTTTTGGTGGATTTACAGACCCTGGCATAAGCTGGCCTAGTGATAATTACAGTAGACAATGTGTCGAACAAAGAACCACAAAATAGCCACCATCTTTACGGGACATACGGCATATCTATGTTGCACTCAGATAGGGAATTATTATCGATTGCCTGGAGAGAAAAAAGGCTGTTTATTAAATTATTTCGAAATATTTATCCAGAATGCATTCTGATTTGATCTCTAATCCATTGTGAGTCTCCGTTCCAGCGAGGGTCGGAAAGAAGAAGGGCAGTTCTTTTGTAGAAGGCGAAGTGGAACATAGAACCTAAATATCCCACGTTGCACAACGAAATCCCTTCGAAAATTCTTCGATCGCATACAAAATCAGGGTGGAAGAAGAAGGGCAGTCTTTGTAAAGGCGAAGTGGAACATAGAACCTAAGGCCGATTCCTCCAGTCGTAGGGCTCTTCGAACGGCTGATATATATATGAATGAACTGCAAATTTATGACCAGTTTACAACCTTATCATCACGCACTGGCCGTTCACAGGATGGAAATCATTGTGAACCTGAGCGACTTAACTGAATATATTTAAAGGAAATACCGCCTTTTTTGAAACACATCACGTACTGCTTTTTATATCTAATTAGAATAAAAACTGACCCCAATTAATTTGCATAAATGCATAGGAATGCAAGTACTTGAGATGCGTTTCAAAAACCGGCCGGTATTTCGCTCTAAAAAATCACAAACTACCACCACACAGTGAAACAAAAGAACCCATCATGGAACATACCCAGTCTTTGTGCAACGTATAGAATTGTCATTGCTGGCGTCCAAATATCCTTGCCCGGATCCTCCCAACGATATCCCTGAACAAATACGAATAAAAATAAAGATACATGGATAGTTTCTTGTGTTTTCTGATTGTCTATCAGTTTCAGTTGTTTATTTTTAAAAGGTTCAATTTTTTTAAAGAGATAATGTTTGAGACTCTCCACTCACCAGACTCGTCACATGCAATGTAATCGAGAGACCGAGGTAGAGCACAGATATAATCAGAGTCCAAATGAATTTTTTGAGCAAAAAGGAGATGAGTCCGGCCTGGAATTAATTGTTTGATGGTAATCAATCTACCAATGTGAAAGTGATCGTCGCGGCGGTCTTAGCTTTGTCGCGTTTGACAACAGCTTTCAAGACGCATTTTCGAGCGCAGGCTGTGTGCTCTTGGCGAACACAATTGCACGCCACCACGTTGCCAAATGCATAATTGAAAGCCGTTTGATGAGGTCGGCTTCCTCAGCGGAAACGGTAAGGCGTGACTTAGAAACAGCTCAACCGCACCAGTCAAGAATGACAGATTTGTGATTTGTCAAATGTTACCTGAAAAACAAAAGTCGACGAGAAAGTGATGACAATAACAACGATCGACATGACCAATGTTGTATCCTGAAGACTGAAAACAATTTGAATTATAAAACTTTATTCGAGGATGCAAAATGACACCTGCCCTGCATATGCGGGGCTATTTTTTTCATTTGAACATAGGAAAAATAAATGCCAAAGTGAATGCAAGTAATACTAGGGACCTTATGGCAGCCCTGAGCCAAATTTCAAAATTTATAGGAAAAATAGCATGTTTTTTAGTTATACATTTTCTTAGACATTCCACAAAGAAGGGCTTATAGTGGCACTATGTAGGATGCAGTGATGCAAAAATAATAATAAGTTCAGCCACATAACTTACATGTAAAGCATTAATAACACAATATTCTGATGATACAGAAGAGTCGAAACTGTATTGAAAACCAGATCCAAAACGATCATAAGTATCTGTAAGGCGAGAACGGCAGCATATTTGTTGCTCATTCAACTACTGAAAATCATATATTGAAAAGTCGGAAAGATAAGGCACGCAGAGTAACTGAAAGCACAAATAATATAAGATCTAGTTTTACAGCATATCTTCTATGTAATGTATTCACGGATAAAAGAGTTAGTTTTTTCATAGATGTGAAATTTCTGAAGACAATATCTTTTCATATATTAAAAAAGCTTATAGGCTAGCTTATAAGAAAGACCAATAATGTTTGGAAGTAGAAATAATACCCAGTGGTCACTCTCGTAATTTAGTGCATGGTGTTTTGGCGCCACGCCGTATCGTAGTCATGGATACACACTTGTGTGACTTGAGGTTGACGTGTACTTTGAGATTGATGAGCTAACGACTGGAATACTTATAGAATCGAATGGATTTTTCAATCGATCGATTCAAATTCAGAGGAATCGAATTTAGTAGTAAATCGATGAATTCAATGAAAACATGAATTTAGGTTCAAAAGACCCGAGCAGATTAGTTGATAATACCTTTGGCTCCTGTTCCGCGAATTCATAATAATTCACATTCCTACACGTGATGTGACTGTTGTGGTAACTATATAGGAAACGCAAGGAACCGTTTGGCGACGGCTCTTCCGCTGGCCAAATTATTTTGACCACTTGGACCTCATCGTGAACAAGTTTTCTTGAAAACCGTCGGCAGCTGGTCACCACATTCGACCTTTTTTCTTATTTAATATAACAGGATTACCAAATTTCCGACAGCATAAAAATACCATCACCCTAAGTGTATCCTTAGAGCGTGTCACCCTAATGTAGAGCGCTGAATTAATTCTCGGATGTTCAACAGTACGTGCATATCGACCAAAATAATCTGCATACTCTCGCATCTGTTCCTCCACTTTGAATTGAATGCAAATTGCAATGTGAATAGCAAAAGTGATCGCAAATCATATTTCGTATCAAACAACGTTAAAGGAATGTTTCTTCGGAATAAGCAAACATGGTAAGTTTGTGTCCGCCACGGTTATTTGGCAACTCAACTTACATGTCGGAATCCATATAAAGACGAAAATAAGCCTATTTGAATGTGTTTGAGGTTGGCAACATTGGCAATTGGATCTATCATTGGAGTGGCTATTTATTACTATGCGTATTGTGGTCAAGGAGCTTGCGGTTCGGTAAGTTATTAGAGAAGCAGGAATAATTTCAGTTTTTACTTGTCGGGCTGATTTTCGAGTTAAAGGCCTCATTCGTATCAGAATTCGATTCTGTGCCTAGTTAAAACAAAATAAAATGTCGGAAACAGATATAAAAAAGGTTAGGAGGATTTGAAGATTGCATTTTTTACAAAGTTTGCAAGGAAAATTAGCCGAATTAGAGTCAAATTCTAATTTGCATAAGCTCATAGTAGCGAAAATTTAGGTGACAAGTAAAAACCGAAGTTTACCCGAGAAGCAAGTAACCTAGTTTTGTATGAAATGGGATGGTTATTGACATTGGTATTGACCTAATCTTTCCCAGTTGAAGCTTTTCTAAAACCTTAGTACATCTATTCATTAATTCTCTATTGGTATACATACATTTTGTTCAGAGCTCTAACACCTCCGAATCGAAGAGAAACAAAAAGGGTGCAAGAGCTAAGAGGATGCGACGATACAAAATATCCAAGAACGTGAAGGACAGAATGAAGAAGTCGAAGGTTTCTCAATATGCTAATTTGGAGTTTGGTGAACGACTGGCGGTTGTACTTCTCATTTCTTAGTTTTGTATCATCACTTTCCAGAGTTCTTCTTCGAGCAATGACGGTTCTTCCATGGGATCGGTGTCTGAAAATGTGCAGACTGCAATTGAAGACCCGCCGAAGACTCTCTCGCTTCCTGTAAGAGATCCCAAGTCTTCTGAAGTGAAGGAACCCAAAGTAGAGGGTAAGCTATCAGCATACAAACTTATAACTGTTTGTTGCAACATTTCTTCTGACAATTAGACCAATTCGCTTCCATTTTTTCAGGTGAAGCTCCTGCCTCTGCACCACCATCTTAAGAATTTTGTATGGAAACACTGGATTTTAATTCCTTAGCAGATGGTTTCGTTTCAATAAAAATATTTCAACAGCACTAAAGTTACACGTGAAACTTTTACACTACACGGTGTGCTTCATAGCGTATTGAGTCTATTATAGACAAACACGTTCCTGGCTAGCGTGTTTGTCAAGTACAAACTAGAATGTGTAATAATTCTGCAACACAACAAAAATAATTATTGGATGATAAACTGTGTCCTTAGGAAACCATCTTACCATCTAAAACAACCCACCAAATGGAAAAAACGGAATATCGTCGACTGAAGGGACCGTGTCGTACAACACTTGTACAACACAGCAAGCCTACCGTAATCAAGGTTGAAAATACCGTACTTGCAACACTATTCGTTAGTCTAAAAAAGTTTTCAAAATTTTCCAAGTCGAAAGAAGAAGAAGAATGTATAATTTATAGTAAATAATATGTGTTTTAATGTCATTTGAATGGTTAAAATAGTTGATTTATGGTTTGGTGCAACTAGGGATAGTCGCTTTATACTGAAGTCTCCGTCTGTCTGCACAAATTGTTTCGAAAAGAACTTACAATTTTTGACGCTCAAAATGCTTGGATAAATCATCTGCAGCTATCTGTCCTCGAATTTTGAATGACCATGCGTTGCGGAGAGCTCTCCGACAAAAACTACCGTATCACATTTCTACATTTTCCCTTATTTCTTTCGATATTTTCTCATGAGGAAAGTTTTAACATGCATTTCAGTTAATCACGTTTCTTTCCTTCTCAAAACATTAGCGAGAACTGACAAACAATGAAAGTGAAATCGAAAGGCAAGAAGTCAGCTAAGAAGCATGTTGGAAACGAGGTAAGATCTTCATTATATTGTATGTGAAAAAGTTTGTGGTTCTTGTCCTTATACAAGTATTTTGGTTACGGAAAAACGACTATATCCGTTTTGAATGAGTATTTATCATGGCCGCTGTGGTCGATGGAACTAAGAAGTATCTTTTTTTATAATAATGATTGGTATTTTTGTGGGATTTGTGGGGTTGCTTGTGCCAACAGATACCGTTCTGGTTTGAAGCTACTACGAAGGTACCCAGCTACTAAATGCACCAAAACGGTACCCTGGATTCTGCATTATTTCTTATATTTTAAAAAATACTCATAATTATTTTAGGAGTCGTCGTCAGGATTTCCTCCTGCCACTCGTAATTCGTACGTTGGTGAAGTAAGTAAGCTCGTATCTGACGATGAGGTTCTTGTTGGAGTGCGTGTCAATGACGCGGTTCTGCAGGTTTGTTAAATGTAAAATCGTTTGTCTAGTATCGGAAATCATCAATATCAGTCTGCTCATCACTAATTTAAATTTTATATTGTTTTGTTTTATATTGTTATATTCGTTGCTTGGTAGAAATGAAATTTGTTCCACGTTCTCTTGTTCCCTTGTTCGTATGCGTTCCATAGAGTCGCCACGCCACCAACTTGGGCCTACTTTATTGTTTTAATTTCTTTATTGTCCAGCTGTAAATGTGATAATTGCAGGCGTCCCTGAGCCACCGTCTGGCTTCGGACTCCTTGGATGCTCCCTTCAGTTCTATGAGCAGCTTCAAATTGGGTGTCGAGGTTGACAACCTAACACCCTTGTCCACCACGAAGACTGGAGAGCATAGGGTAAGGTCTAGCTTTTTTCTTTCAAGAACTGGGCTACTTTGTCTGTTATCTCATTTGTATGGTGAGGTTACTTTATTCATCACGACCTTTTAGGTGATTCGCAAGCCGTTTATTTCAAAGCTTCTCGAAGATTCGAACATTTCTGTTCCAACGAAGATCGAGGAAGTTGTGAAGGTAGTTTGCTGTCTTATTTTTATTTTCTAACCAATGATGATATATGTATAGTTTTTTTCTTATGTATGACCATGATCGTGATATAGACCTTTTATAATAGCATACAAATCAGTGAATACCTTGGTTTCCTTTTAGGATCAGTTGGTCGCTGCTATCATTACGAAAGTAGTTATTCGAAACCGATATTCCCTCGAATTAATCGGTGGAAGCGGTATTGAAGCTTTTGCTTTACCAGGAGATGTCGATGAAGGTTAGTTCCTGTTTTCCGTATTTCTGTGTCTTTGCTATTTTTTTTTAGTTTTATGTGTTGCTTGACGGCACGGTTTCTTGATTGCATTGCGCCTTATTGTTAGTTCTTCCGTCGTCATAGACTCTAGTCGCTTTGTAACTGTGATTTCCATTTTCAATTCTATTTCAGGCGAACACAATAGGTTCCCGCTCGAGCTGGGACAGAGTGTTGTGGGACGTGTTATTTCTGTTGAGGATGGTGCTGTGAGACTCACGTTGAAGGTTGGGTTATTCTCTTTTCCTCGATAAGCTCAGCGTGAAAGTGTTGTTGTATCTCTCAATCTCTCGTGTTAGCCATTTTCTAAAACGTTTCTTTTTTTATAATGAAATCTGATGAAATCTGTTTTCAGCCCGGATTTTGCATTCCCAGCAGACAAGATCCAATTGCTCTGGCATTGAAATTGACACAAGTTTATGTGGCTGAACAGATTGAGTTGGCCGAACAGCATAAATTGCCTGCCCCAGGAACTATTGTCAAGGCTACTGTTAAGCAGGTATTCCTTATTTTTCTCACCTAGCATCCACCGTCCTTTTTGTCTATTAGTGGTGTGACATATAGTTCGGGCCATATTTTTTGCTGAATTGATGTACCATGTACACCTTCGTTTGCACTTCAACTTCGACGAGTAAAATATTTAAATACCAGCCGGCTACGCCTCCTGACTACTCAGGCGATCCTATTAAAATGATCATACTGCATACTTATATGAAACGTCTGAAACGTATCTTCCAAGTTTATGTATTAAAATTCGACTGCGCTTATTTTGAAGGGTTGCGAAAAGGGCTACTTATACCAGCCGCCTGAAACGTAGGATACCGTTTCGTTCACACAAACAAAAAAGTAAACTCTTCTCCTTTATATAATACGATTTTGCAGGTGGTTGAGCACTGTCTCACTCTGACTTTCGGAGACAATAATTCAATTGGCGGAATTGCCAGGGGAGTCTTCGATTCAAGCGCTGTAGAGGTATTTTCTTTCCCTCTTATCCGCGCATTCTGTTTCCATGAACTTATTCTTTGATCCTTGAACGCCACCATTACTTTGTCATTTATATTGCACGTTGTCAGGTAAGTTGGTTGTTTTTCCTATTTTATCGAATTCCATTTTAAACATATATATTGAATCTTTATAGCTTGGGAAACCCGTGTCAGCCGTCGTTTTGTGCTATCAGTATCCTTCGAAACAAGCGGAGTTGGCTGTTATTGATCCTACTTCAGCTGGACAAGAACCTAGGAAAGGAGCCTGTATTAAAGGAACCGTGAGTTCATATTCCAGTTTATGGGTTTGATTTGTGATTAGTTTATGTGGTCTCATACATTATTATATTTGCATGCTATTTTAGTTTTTTTTGCGTTCACTTCTTTACCTGGCTGTTGTTTTCAGGTAGTGACAACTCACCGTGACTTTATCGTTGTTCTGAGTGAGAAACAAAATATTCACTACCTTCCCGGCAGGCTTCATCCCAATATCGTTCCTCTCAAGCACGGACGACTGCCCAAAGTGTCCACAATCAAAGTTTTTGTGAGTTTCATGTGAAAATCGGTCTTTTCTTACTTGCTTTTCTGTTTTCTTTCACGTTTTTACGTAACGTGGCTGGAAGTGATCCGACCTGCTCGTAATTTTGAAGCACTACGGCTTCAAAACTTCAAATAAATTCAAATTTTTATGACAAGATATGTGGTTTTTTACAGTTATAGTGGTAGTCTTTCTGGGTAAAAAAAATCTGCATAAAATTCCTAACCTTTTAAATAATATTTTCAGCCTAAACTGAAAGTGGGCGATTTGTCGATATCTGTGCACACAAAGGACGAGAACAGAGCACATCAAATGGTCAACTCGGTAAGTTTCGTGAGATTGTATGCTTATTCCTAATTGCAAGCCCAGTATTTTTGAGACTATGTTGAACATTTATTTTTTCTCAACCAAAAAGCGCAAGTTCGTCTTATTTAACAAAATTTGCCTCTGTAGCGTCTTGACCGTCTCATTTCGTATTTCATGTAAATATATTTTATTACGTTATTTCCACTTTCGCTATTGTGCTCTATTTGCAGGTCTCTTTGTAGTGCAGCGTTGTTATCACAATAGAGTTTATAATTTGTGTGAAATGCTTTCAGGCGGTTTCTCATGCTGTCGTCCCGGTCTCAGATACTCCAGAGGCGGTTCCAGCGGAGGAAAACGGCGATATTGATGATGACATCGAGGTGTGTTGTGTGTTTTATTATGAGATGAAGATTTACGGGTTCCTTCAGACGTAGTACAACATGTTTTTCTCGGGTGACGACAATTTAAAAAGTGTGTATGCAATAAAAACAAAGTGGTAACTAACAGGAAATTAAAATTATGAAAATAGCAAATAAATGAACAATCGTACTGTAGAGACAATATATTTAGATGTGGGAGTGATCTTATAGATATAGAAATACACGAGAAAGGTCATGTTTTATTACGTGAGAATGTAAGTGAACTTTTCAGGTGGAAGTAGGCACCGATGAGAATGGCGTGGACATGTCCAGCAAGGCGAAGAGGAAGGTTTGTATTTTCTTTTCTAGAACCTAACTCTTATGCCTGATGCCTGTTTCCACAACTTTCTATTCGTAGCAGTATACGTTTAGTAACGTTTTAATTTTGATTAAACCGAAAATAATAGCGCTTCGCTCTAGTAGTGGGATTTAAATGACAAGTAGCAAGTCTAAAAATCGGAATAAACTATTATGAAAATGGGTGAGGTGAGGGTGGGTGGTTTCGTATTTATGTAGTCTGGTCGTGTTTAGAGAGGCGTTGCTGTGGGTAAGGTGTTCTCCGATGCCCAAATAGAGGGCCGATGGCAGTCCAAGGACCCTAGTGACAAGGGAACAATTGCCGTTGTGGTCAGGCTTCCCACTGGACACACTGGTAAGAGATTTCAATCCTTGTTTATTTTATATTAACTGTTATTATAATTTATTGGACGACTATGGATGTTTTTCCATCGCGTTTAACGCCAATTTTATTGTTTAATCATACCTAATTGTTGCATGTTTTTTTCGTTTCTATTATTCTAATGCTCCCGTTTTAGCACGCCTTCACGCTTGCGAGTTCGGACAAAATGCAAAGGGAATCCAAGATTTCATTGACGAACACAAGAACAAGCCATTGCCGGTTATCGTTCTCTCCTCGAATAAGGTATGCATTTCTGTTTTTAATAATGCCAGCTTTGTGATTTGTTTACAATTCTCTGATTTTAAGTCAGAGACATTTTTGAGGGACATTGTTTTATCTTTGCATTATTAATTGTTAATGCAGTACGAAGAAGACTGGAAGACTGTATCTTATTCTCTCTTCATTTCCAGGGTCATATTGATGTGTCGGCAGAACCAGAGAAAGTGGAAGATCAGTCGGTGATTCGATTCAGAAAAGTGTTCAAGAGCGGATCGCGGGTATGTTTTTTTTGAATGTTTAGCTCTGTGCTCATTGTCTTCTTACTGTCTTATTCCAGTTTTGAAGTAAAACTACTGTTTTTTTATCTCCCGTGTGACTCTTTAGGTGCCGGTTTTCGCGAAGAGTTTTGATTCGAAAGGAGTCACTTTTGAGATCAACCCCTTGTTCAATGCCATTTGCTTCAAGGAAAAACTGCCAAAGGAGTTTGTAAGTATCCAATGATTCGGTTGTGCGTAAATTGATTACTTGTGTTATTTGTATAATTGCGTTATATGTTGCACATTATGCGACTAGTTCATACGTCTTTTTGTGATTTAGTGATTTAGTTTCTCTAGCTGCATATGTGGACATCGTTTTTGTGCCGTTTTATTTACTAAATACAATGTTTCATTCAGAAAATCGACGAGGCTGTGGAAACGGGTGCCCGTTATCTGGCCCAAGTTCTTTGTGTTCGTGGATCGCTTATTGAAGTCATTCCGCTTCCCGTGAGTTTTTACTATTATTCCTTATTAGTTTTTGTTCACTTGCATGTTTTAGTTTCCTGTTCCCTGGAGGTGTTTCTCTTTGTAGCATGTTTCGGCCTTTATGTCCCTTTAGATTCATATTTATCATGGTTGAACTGAAATCAGTTATCGCCAATAAATGTGACTTTGTGTTATATTGAAAGGTCAAATACGCTAAAATTATGCTTTTTCAGGAAAGAAAACCCAAATCTCTCAAGGATAAGGATGCGACAAAAGCAACGCCCGAGCAGGTATCTATTACACAGATAATTTAGGTCGTGTTTTTTGTAAATGTGTGTTCAAGGTATGCACTTTTTAAATATACGAGTTTTGTATTTGCATCGACCTGTGTTTTTTAATTGTCATGCCGCGTTCGTCAATGTGGGTTGTGAAAATTCTGACTGTGATATTAGCGATTTTTTTCAGAAAGTCCCTGTTCTATTCAGATCAAGCACCCTCTATTCGGTCGTCTTTTCTACGATGTCAAGGTGGTCGGACAGTGGACGGTAAAGGATGAGGAAAAGAAGGGGACTTTGGCAGCTGAACTCAAACTTCCTACCGGAGCAGCTGGTAAGTGACGTTACAGTAAGAGTTGCCGTTTTGATCCCGATGTTAAGATGTCTTTCCTTTTTAAGTATCGCCATCCTTATTCTAGAGCGTTCGCGGCGGAGTAATCCAACAATTCGGTTCAATAACATGAGTGCTTCTGCAACTGTGTGGCCCTTATACTCCTGCAATTGTGTGGCCTGTGGCCCTTATATTCATGCATTTGTGTGGCCCTTATACTCCTAGTATTTCTCAATTGCGACGGGTAGCCATTCAACTGCTCTCTGTTTCAGCACGCTTGCATGCAAGTGAATTGCCGAATGGAGTGAAGACGATACAACAATTCCTGGAGGAATACTCAGGAAAGAAGGTCACTGTAATGGTCATCGGATGCAATAATGTGAGTTGGTGATTCTGATTTCTTCTCAATACATATAATTTCGCCCTCGCTTGAATTCCATTTCCGTATTCTGAAGAGTATTTTGTTCTTTTCCTTGCCGAATGGAGTGAAGACGATACAACAATTCCTGGAGGAATACTCAGGCTTTACCCTTCGGGGTAAGGTTTTGTCCTTAGTGGCACCCTGCTTTGCCCTTCGGGGTAAGGTTTCGTCCTCAGTGGCACCCTGCTTTACCCTTCGGGGTAAGGTTTTGTCCTTAGTGGCACCCTGCTTTACCCTTCGGGGTAAGGTTTTGTCCTTAGTGGCACCCTGCTTTACCCTTCGGGGTAAGGTTTTGTCCTTAGTGGCACCCTGCTTTACCCTTCGGGGTAAGGTTTTGTCCTTAGTGGCACCCTGCTTTACCCTTCGGGGTAAGGTTTTGTCCTTAGTGACACCCTGCTTTACCCTTCGGGGTAAGGTTTTGTCCTTAGTGACACCCTGCTTTACCCTTCGGGGTAAGGTTTTGTCCTTAGTGGCACCCTGCTTTACCCTTCGGGGTAAGGTTTTGTCCTTAGTGACACCCTGCTTTACCCTTCGGGGTAAGGTTTTGTCCTTAGTGACACCCTGCTTTACCCTTCGGGGTAAGGTTTTGTCCTTGTGACACACTTGTTTCCCCGTCTGGGGACGCTTTATCCCTAGTTGGGATAACATAAGTTTATATTATATATACATAATTTTTATTTATTATTTTCTCAGTTACATCCAGTATCAGTATTTTTATTCTATTTACTTTACGCTTATATTAAGTATTACCATAATCTATTATATATTTTCCTTTTCGACACGTTCTTTGTTTCTCCTATAACAATTTTACATTTAGTACGCTAATCTTACACTATTCTCATTTTTCCTCCTTCCGAAGAGCTACCGACCTCTTGCAATGTTTACAATAAGTTATTTGGGCCATCACCGCTATATTTCTCTTTTCATTATTCCCACCACACTGCTTACAATCAAACCCCTTCAATATCAACATTCCCCTTACCTACATAATATTTAATTACCTGTTCTTTTGCCTTCACAATACATTTTCACCTATCTTCATAACTTCTAATCAAAAATTATCACTTGCCCTATCGTTATCCCACGGGATATTTCCTTTCTCTTTTATTCATGTCGGATTAGCTCCGCTTGCAAGAAACCATTACACTATACTCTTTTTATTCATATATCTTCGCTATGGTTTCATCCGGTACTATGAGGGTGAGATTTTAAACCTCACAAATCTCCGCTACAGTAATACCTATTCAATAGTATCTCTTCATTCCCTGTATGGATCCCTGGCTTGTTCATGGTAGTAAATATGGACTGGCTGGCCGGGGTTGTCCACGGAGAACCCTCGTACCAACGTGGTTAGAATTCTCTAGTTCGAACTCGCCATGTTAGGTTCCGAGAGGTTCCGAAGTGCCAGTTCTACTGCCTTACTCCTAAGGCCGGGGGCGGCCGAACGGAGGAACTGTTATGCCCTGCTACAACAACAGAATACTATAATAAAAACTATTTCACGTCAACAAAAGTAGGCCCTAAACTTAAAATTACTTCGTTGGAAGGTACTCGAGAAATTGGAAATCCATGTTCTAATAAACGGTGTAAGATTTGTCCACTGATCTCTTTCGAAAAACTAATACGTAGTAGCTCAACAAGATATTTCAGTCATATCTATTCAAATTCATCTTCTGATTGTGAAAGTAAGAGTGTTGTGTACTGCATTACTTGTGACAAATGTCTAGTTCAGTATATTGGTGAAACTAAAAGATCTCTTAAATGTCGTTTCAGTCAACATCGTTGGCATTTTAAAAAAGATTCTCAAGAAACCATTCTTTACCGACATTTTTCGGAATGCCAAAAAGGTGTTGGAAACAAATGTTTTACCATTCATATATTAGACGATCTGCAGGAAAACTCAACTGATTCTATCCGTAAAGAAAAGGAACTTTTTTGGATAAAACTTCTTAATACTGCTTACCCTTGCGGTCTAAATGACCAAATTAAAGGATATGGCCTGACAACTGATTCTAACAAATCGGGTCTAGGTAACCGTAACCTCCCTTATTTCGCTATTAAAATCAAAAGACCATCTAAAAATCGCGGACCTAGAAGAAAAATGGCTTTACGTAATACCCCAGTCCTACCTATTACTGAATTAAACCAAGAAATTCCTTACCAAAAGCTAACATCCCTTAACTACACTTTGTCCAAAAAAATTAAAACAAAATTAGTTAAAAACTACTTTACTGGTGACGTTAATTTGTCTTATAAACGTAACGTCGAGGCACTGTGCGGTCAACTAAGCATTTGTACATCTGTTGATAACACTAAAAAAACAGCACGTTAAACCAGATATAATTGTACGAATTCCTTTACTTGATGTCAATAATGTTTCAAATTTTCAGTTTATTATCAAAAACGGTCTTAAAACCATTTTCGAAAATAATAACATCCCAAGCCACAAACTACCGACAATTCGTTTCATATATAAATATAATATACCCTTAGGGCCTAAATTATTCAATTATAAAACCCTTGTCTCCTCCAGTAAACCATATGACCAAAAATGTGCTTGCTTTGAATATTTAAGCCTTTGTGAACCCAAAGAAAAAATTTCGTACAATAACGATACCCATATTATAACTGGCAACTGCAGAATATTCGAATCTAAATTCCCTCAAACTACATGTTTACTGTCAAAAGGTACTAAATTCCGGGAACCTTTTACAAAAGACGAATTTTCTAAGCATTTATTTTCCGTGAAGGTTGACCTTCAAAAAAGCTTAACTAACTTTTTCAACAAACACAAGATAAACCTTCCAAGTTCAAGCCTTAATGTTCTTCACAATGCAATTCTTAATACAAATTATAACTCTCCACTCGAAAACCACTCCTCCCAACTAATCAAAGATATCACCACCATTAGGAACCAATTTATCATAACATGTGTAGACAAGGCGTCTTCCAATTTCTGTTTCTCTTGCCCTCTCCTCTATACACACTTTCTTCATAAAGAACTCGGCATAATCGATCCCCAAAATGGACAGGTCGTGGGAAATGACACCTATAGACCTTATGTTGATGAATCCAAAGAAAGTGTAATTGGTAGACACGAACAGTTCTGTAACATATTTGGAATACAACTGGAAGGTGATGATAGAAAACTACCTAATATATACGCAATTCCAAAGTTACATAAAGAAACTATAAAAATGCGGTTTATTACAGCGGCCAAAAACAGTTCCCTAAAATCACTTTCAGTAGTCCTACAAAAAATTCTTAAACATTTAAGGAAGCATCTTAAAAACTATTGCAACGCTGTTACTAATTGGAATAATAAAAAAATTTGCTACTTTTCTATTGACAATTCACTTAGTATTTCCGAAAATCCAAATATTAATAAATTTGACAAAGTTGCAGTTTATGACTTTAGTAGTCTATTCACTAATCTGCCACACAATTGTGTGATAGATAATATATTTGAATTGATCGAGCTGTGCTTTAGCAACTCGGGAAAGGAATTCCTAAATGTCTCCTTTAAATCTTGCTACTATACAGACACATATTCTAAAGAATGTTTCACCAAAGACCACATAAAACATATGGTTAAGTATATTGTAAATAACAGCTACCTTTTGTTCCAAAACAAGATGTTTCACCAAACAAAAGGCGTCCCACAAGGTGGTAACGCGTCGCCTCTATTAGCTGACTTGACACTTTCAATGATGGAATTCAAATACCTCAAACTCCCAACTAACCAAAATCTAGGCTTTCAAATGTGCATTAAAAGATATATGGATGACATTGTCATTTTCTTCAATGATAACCACATCCCAGATATTCTCAGCTACATGTACCCAAATACACTTGTCCTAGAAAAGGCAAATTCCAATGATCAAGAAGCACCGTTTCTAGATCTGTTCCTCAAAAGATCAAATGACAGATGGAACATAACCCTTTATAACAAAACCGATGATTATTCTTTTGAGGTTAACCGGTTTCCTATTTATGACACTCACATTAGTCCCACTATCAAACTGAATTGTATTTTAGGAGAAGTCCTCAGAATTCATAGATGTACATCTGAACTTTCACAGTTCAAGCTTAAAGTTAAGGAATTCATTAATAAAGCTTCTCAGTAATGGATACCCATTTAATATTATTATTAATTTCATACATAAATCAATCACTCGCTATCCCATTATCTCCTATAAGTATAACTCAAACCCTAACATATTGCACAAATGGATTGGGTCACTCAATTTGCCTTTAGCATTATAACCTATACAGGACTCACATCAGTCACACTACAAAGTACATACTATTATCCACACTGTTACACACTACAACACCACATTCTTCTTTTTTCTTTTACATTTTAATATATTTCCACTTATTTTAAAATTATATTCCACCGGGGCATCGTACTGAAGATGACCCCACCCCGGTGGCATAAATCCTCGTCTATGACTAAGGGGTCGAAACGAGGTACCCTACTATCTACTCTTATTCAATTATAACGTTTTTCGTTCACTTTGCCTATTATTCTATATCCATTGTATTATAACTTATAATTATGTTTTCTTTTCTATTGTCATAAAGGTTGTTGCTTACTTTTTCGTATTATGTAATAAGAATTGTCCGCTTCTGTGAGTATATTTCAACTTCAATTGGGAAGTGTTTTGTTATTTACTGTATCCCTAACCCTATGTATTACTGTGTTATTGTGTTATTTATTATTTTGCTACTATTTCAACTTCAATTAGGAAGTGTTGCTATTTACTGTATCTCTGTGTTATTTACTGGTTTGCTACTATTTTACGTGTTACTTCATTTAGGATGTGGTCGAAGTATCGGTGAAACCTCAAAAATTGGAAAGTCAAATGGCTCTCCGCTATCGACAGTTCTTTACGAAGGGACATACGGTGAGTTGTGTCTCATAGTTTTTGGTATTTCAGACTTTGTTCAATATACTTATTCATAGTTGCGATGTCTTACGTGAGAGGGTGCGACGCTGCGATGTGCTACTGACGTTTAGCAAACAATCTGTCCACTAAGGGTATACGTAAGTTGGAAAATCAAAGGAATACTTGTTTTCTAGTTTCCACTGACTATTCTTGCAGGTGCCGGTGTTTGCTCGTGAAGTTGGGGAGAAAGGTATCACATTCGAAGTGAATCCCTTGTACGATGCGTTTTGTGCCAGAGAGAAGCTTCCCAAGGATTGGGTAAGTGTTTGTATAACTATGCGCGTTATTGTGTATTCACACATCCATTTGAATATCGGTCTCACCTTATACAATGTGATCGAAAAGCGGCAAATATGAGAACTATTCTTTTTGAATATGGAATGAAACATTTGATGATTGCGAGGATTTATTTTACAATTGAATTTCGATTGAGTAATTAATTATTTGGTTGAATGACTGATTTATTGTAGGCTGAAACGGGTGCTGTGGAGATCGGTGCTCGACACTTTGCTCAAGTAACGGAAGTTCATGACGACATTCTACACGTAATCCCACTGCCGGTTCGTATTTTTATTTGCTACTCTTTGAAGCGATCGTACTGTATATTCTCATTTCCTTGAGAATATTATTACCAATAGAAGTGAGATAGAAGTTTACGTAGACGTTTTTTATTTACAAGCACCACTGAATGTTTACTTCGGAATATTCACAGTTTTAAACTGTGAAACAAGTGTTGTGTCGTGTATTTTTGTTTTATTGCATTAACTTTCAGATTCGACGAAAGCGCACTAGCAGCAGGCTTTCAGAGACTGTTTCTGAGGTCGGTGTTTCTGCTTTATTTTTTTTGTAATTTAAGTACCATCCATTCTCTATTCATGCGCTTACATGAATGAATTTTTCGAATTTGTTCTAAAAAATATTACATTTGTTTAGAAAACGGAGCGAGATATGCAGGAGGCGTTGGCGACGTGTGTGAATGATGCAGTTGTTGATGAGGCAAGTCTTTTTTTCTCTTCTTTTCCATCTCGTTGAATACAATGACTGCTACTAATTTTGTATCTTGCTGGTATTCTTTACTCATTAATATTTCCTCAACTATATATATCCTGTGGTCCGCCTCATTTCTCATTCTTTCGAATAGAACGATAAAATCTTTGAACTTTTACGATGTCGATTGTTCTATTATGTGTTTCTGCTTTTATTCACTTTAATTTTAATTGTTGAACATATTATATATTGAATACTTTATTCTGAAAAGAACAAAAGCGAAATAATACAGCGTGAACAAATACATAAAAAAACGTAAAGCGAAACACTGGACATCATTTTACCTTTTTATTCGGCTGCGACCTTCATCTATTTCACTGGCATATTTGCAGGAAGATGATGAAGAAGCGATGGATGTTACGAAGAGCGTTCCACTTCCGAATAGTACTCTTGAGCAGGTTTGTTTGTGGGTTCTAACATTGATTTAGGAGGGACGTTAGTTTGCAGTTTGCGCCATGAACGCACCTTTCCCATTCGTTGAACTCTAGGATATCATTTTTGTGTACGTGTACTCTGTATTGCGTTCTATCGTCTGTAATTGTATTTCTTCTCTCCTTCCCATGTCTACTTTAAAAAAATTGTTTTACGCTACAAGTGCGTGCACCTTTATTCAAGGGTGAAAGTACATATTCAATGTTTGCTTATGACATGTTCCGCAGAGGTCCTGAGCAGTAGGCGACGAGTTCCAGACTTCCAGATGACAAATTGCTCGACGTCGTTTACTGTGGCAAGATATTCCCTTTGTGTTTTCCTTTGCTATTTGCCTATGTAAATGTAAATGTTTCAGGAACGAAAGAGGAACTCGAACTCGGCTTCTTCTCAGGAACATTTGCCGAAGAAGAAGAAGGCCAAACTTGACAAAAAGGTTTGATTCTCGATTATTCCGGAAATTTTTTGTTGGATTTGTTCAATCTCATTTGCCTTGACTATATATACGTGTGTTTTTTATTGTATTGCTTGTCGACACAAATTATTACATCGCAATCTATCTTATAATGTGTTATGTCTTTTCTTTCAGACGACTGTGCAAATTGACGAGGAAGACCCTGGATGGGACTTCTCGAATGAAGGATTCAGACCACAGGATCTGGCAAGGGTATGCAGGAACCATGTTTGCTTATATTTGCATATTATATGATCTCTGGCAAGGGTATGCAGGAAGCATGTTCGCTTATATTTGCATATTATATTGTCTCTTACACGTCTTTCATGCTTTATTTATTTGTATAATCTTGTGTGGTGTGGGTAGATTAAGTCTCAGCATCTGGCTAAGGTACGTGATACATCTTTGTTTGAATTGCGTTAGCGTATGATATTGTCCATGTTATCTGCTAGATATTGATTTATGAAGCTAATTGCGTATTCTTCCTTCCAGGTAGCCAAACTAGTGAAGGGCGAAGAGGTGACCCTCGTTAAAAAGACTAAAGAGAAGAAAAAGGATGCGATTGTAGAGGAGGAAGTAGAGAAGAGTTGGTTCTATTTTTTTCACTCGTTATTTATATTTGTATTGTTTCACTATAGTTCACCAATGTTATATAATAGTGTGAACATAATTCCATTGTATGTTTTTTCACTCTGAAGTATACTTGACATCTGAGGATGAATAGTTTTTTTTTAGCCAAAGACGAGAGAACGGTTGAGCGTGAAAAGGAGTTATTGGCGCTCGAATCACGACTCATCGAAGGACAGGTTGGCACTTTTTGCTTATTTGCTTATCAAATTAGAAAAAAGAATGTATTTTTATAGTTATGGAAGGTATTTTTATAGTTATGGAAGGTATTTTTATATATATGAAAGGTATTTTTATATTTATTTCATTTTGTTTAGAACCCCGAAACAGATGAAGAATTCAGCATTTTGATTAAGAGAAATCCGAACTCGGCTGAAATGTGGATTAGGTAAGATTTACAATTTTGTTGTTATACTTGTGATTTATTGTTCTGGTTACGTTTTTAAATATTTGTTTGGGATTTGTTGAGAAGTTGTGTGAATATGATGTTTTCAGATATATGACATACTTCTTGGGTAAGAATGAACTGGATACTGCACGGAAGACTGCTGAACGGGCACTACAGGTGAGTATTCATTATTCCTGCTTTATGGTTTCCTGTTTTCTGTTCTAAATAATGTCATCGTAAGAGTCGATTACGGTTTACCATAGAATGTTGTTCTGACTTAATCTGAGCTGAGCAAGTACCGTCATAGCACGCCAAGTCAAGTATAGCTTGAAAGGTTTTCTGTTTTCAATACTCATACGTTTTCATTCTTTCCTCTGTGTTATTCTTTGATGTCGTATTTGGACGCGATAAGTGTATAAAGCCCATATGTAACTTGAAGTGCTCTGTTTGCTTAGTAACGTCAATGTATGTACCAGTGATATTTTTATTCAAGTATGCCCAAGACATTTCTTTTTCCACATTTCAGACAATCAACTATTTGGAAGACGAACAACGATTGGCCATGTGGTGTGCGTATTTGAACATGGAGGTAGGAATGGAATCTTTTTAATTTAACGTTTACACTTTTTTGCACATATACGTGGACTTTTTAGTGTTTGCTCTTATAATAAATACATATACCTATACTTTTTTATATGTATTTCATTTGGGAGGTTTGTTAAAAATGTTGAGTGATTTTATTGATACTGTTTCAGATCACATTCGGTTCTTACACAAGTGCGAAGCAGGTGTTTGATCGTGCCTGTCCGAATACAGACGCGTACAAAGTTCACAAACAATTTGCCATGTTACTCTCAAAGGGAGACAAAAATGATGTGAGTTGTTTTGATGTGATAACTGATAACCATACATATGTCGGTGCTAGATCCACTAGTTGTTCACCGAAACCTTTCACCGTATCCGCATTTGTCTCGATTCTTATGTCATTGGTCATTCAGTTTTTTGTTCAATTTGTAATTTTAATCTCTATCTGTAAGTCTGTAAGAATGTTATAATTAGAAAGGTCTAATTTTCAATCTGTTTCTGTAAGTCTATGAGAATGACCATTTATGATTGCAGTTGCAGTTATAATTAGAAACATCTAATATGTGATGTGCTACTGAGATTCAAACGTTTATGCGGTTTGCAGGAGGCCGATGAAATCTACGACCAGATGATCCGTCGCTTCCGTGCCGGTAACGATGAGGTGTGGATTCTGTACGCACGACATCTGATGGCCACCGGCCGACAGGAACCAGCCAGAGACCTCCTGAAGAGGGCGATGCAGTCGGCACAGAAACAGAGACGTCAGTTGTTCATTTATTTGTTGGTCATTTTCACTTTGTAATGTATTTCCCCCTTTATGATTTTCAGAGCGGGCCCGGCTCCGCTACGAGACGTAGACATAGAATAGTCACCCTTAATCCGTTTATTGCGGAAAGTAGTGTTGGAAACTTACTGAAACTGATTTCTCTGAGCGAGTTGTTTATATTTGTATTTTATTTTTGTATCCATTTCTGTCATACGGTATCATTATCATAATTTTGGATTTATTACGCGTAGTTGGAGAGAAGTTTTTTTTTTGAAATGCGAGATTCCATTCAGCATTTCTTCTTATTTCAGATCTAATGTTGATCTCCCAGTTCGCTTGTCTTGAGTATCAAATGGGTGATGCGGAGAGAGGACGGACACTGTTTGAGGGAATTGTGAGCAATTTCCCCAAGAAGACCGACACTTGGCATGTCTATATTGATCAGTCCATCAAACACTCTTCTCCCGATGTGGTCAGGTGAGCTTTTTGTTTTGTGCTGTTTTTCAATGTTGGTTTTATTTCAAGTGATGGTTGTTTGTTTGTCTGTAGACGAGCTATTTTGTTGCTAATTTTTGAATAGTATTACCCTCAATTTCATGAAAAGTATCGTTTACATTTAGCTTTAGCAGCTGTGCAAAGCCTTTGTATGTGATATTTTTGCACTTTATACATTTGGATCGGATCGGTAATCGGTGCTAACGTAATCGGTAAGTGATCCTGAGATCATATTCACCACTCCTATTCCCTCGGGGAAATAGTCCCTGGGGACAGAAAATATCATTCTAATGTGAGAGACACAGAGAAAAAGACGGGGAATTGAGTGCTGAATATGGCCTCAGGTACTATGAGTGCACTGTACATATTTTGCTCTTTTTGCAGGCAATTATTCGAGCGTGTTTGTTCCATGCCGATGTCTATGTATAACATCCGTCCATTCTATCGCAAGTGGTTGGCGTTTGAGGAGAAACACGGAGATGAGAAGTCACAGGATGAGGTACGTAACTTTCCTTCTTTTGGTGTAGTGCCGGTTAATTCGGTGTAACAGCCGGTTTGTGAAACGTATGTTGGACATCTGCATCTATGTATTGTATGCAAATTGTGCATATCTGAATACAGTTTGTACGTTTCACAAACCGTCGCGTGATATACCGCTTTATACTAATGAAGCTCTATGTAAACCAGCCGTTCGAAGGGAAGCTAAACCATTTTTTTTATTTATCAAATACACCAAAAGGTGTGCATCCGAGGATGAAAGTTAAAAATAAGATTTTATCCTGTAAGCACGGTGGCTACCCTTTTTTTCCTCATTGTGTGTAGCTATATTTATGAGCTTACAATTTGTGCTTTTAAGGTGCGACAACGCGCTGAAAGATACCTTCGTGAGCTACAAGAAGATATCGCTGTGGATAACAAATAGGAATAGCTCTTGGTTGATTTAAATGTTTTACGTTAGTATTATCTTTGGTACAGTATGTTGTTTTCTATTGTTTTTGTACTGTTTATTATTTAGCGTCGTATTTACTGTTTAATTTTGCTTTGTGATCACCCCCGCCTCTTTTTTGTAGATTTATTTTGCGAGTCCTCTGAGCTCATAGTTCCAGGGAGCGTGTTATTTTTGGCCTTTCTGTCTTTGACAAAACCTCCTATGTGTTTTAGTGTTCTTTCTTTCCGTTGTTGCTCCCCAGAGACTGAAACATGGGCTTTGACATCATTTATCTGCTCTTCCATTTGAAACTGATTTTCGTTTCTTTTCACTTTTTGTTTCTTGTTAGCAGTGTACGGTAGATTCTTTTCATATGCTATATGTTTGTTGCAAAACTCGTTGTTTCCTTTGTTGTTGTTATTGTTATTCTCTGAAAAAGTTGTTCTTGTTGTTGCTCAGTTAAATATATAAATTGTTTTTATTTATTTTTTATGTGTGATCCTTTGCCAAGGTTTTGGTTTGTGCCATCAGTATTTTCTATTGTCCATTAGAGTGTTCATTCGTGAGCCTATTTCACCGGTCATGTTGTTTTTTTCTAAAAAACATTGTTTTCACTGATTACTGTATATATAGTCAAAATGAAGTTTATGGTAATAAGAAGTACCATACGTGGATGGGCTGTGAATCGGTAGCCATATATTTCTGACGCGGTTCGCTTACCCACTTCTCTCAGTTGTGCGAATCACGTTCCGAGAATTCTGAATCCGAGTGCACATTTTTGTGATGCAATGTTTTCGGTCGTCGAAGTTAGTGGTTTCAAATCGGAGCTAGCGAGCGGAGCGAGATAGCTCTTTTTGGTTTCAAAGATAGTGTTTATGTTGATTTTCAGAAAAGAATGACGGCTGATGTGCTCCAGTCAAATAATGAGGTTGTCCCGAGTACATCCACGGGTTCAACCTCCTTTACTATTCCTTCTTCTTCCTCTACGGACGCAGTTAATGGTTTAAGCCGATTTCGAAAACGATTAGGTAGGGAAACTCTTACACAATTAGTAATTATCTAGTTTTATTCCCATTTTGATCTTTGAATAATTGGTTTATCAATTTAGCTAGTGATATTCAAAGTTCCTCTCGTCGAATTTGTTTCATTGATTGAAGTTGCAGGGACCGAAATGAATGAAATACTCCCTCATCTTTATTTGGGAAGTCTTAGAGACGCGACAGATGTGGAACAGTTGGAGAAATATAAAATAAAGGTGGGTGGTGTAACTCTTAACCCTTATTGTTAGAATGTTTTCGAAACAGAGGTTTGTTCAGAAGTTTGTGTATCTCATTGTTATCGATGCGACATGCGACACCTAACAAGGGCAAAAGTCGGCTCATCGATGAGCCACGGTGAAATCTTCGATGCCACATGTTGGAATACATATTTACGTCAAATATCTAGGTCAAAAGTGGTTTTCTAAAATCTAGTTGTATATGTATTCCAACATGTGTCATCGAAGATTTCACCGTGGCTCATCGATGAGCCGACTTTTGCCCTTGTAAGACCTTATATAACGCACGTAGTGTTTTTATTGAGCCGTATGAGGTGGACTGTTCTTGCTTGTTTAGCATGTGATTGCTGTATATGAACTGACAGTCAGTCATCCGATCTTCAAAGAACGTGGAATCGATGTTCTCAAGATCCCCGTGGCTGATTGTGCCAGTTCGCAGATACACAAACACTTTTCCGAAACTAACTCCTACATTCACATGGCCCGGATTCGTGCAGGTACTGCTTTGGGACTTAATACATTTTGTGTTTTCTTCAGCAATACGACTGGAACCACAGATAGTAAATTTATTCGGCAAAATTGGCAACAAGGTTAACTAACTGAACTTAGGTTTAAAGCTTCAATATTTGTTCATGTTAGAAGTCCAGCACTTGTTTAATCGCTGTCTTCTATTTTGACATCCCTTGGAGGCCCGAAGAGATCTTTGTTTTGACCACTTCTTTCCTCGGTTTGTTCATCTTCCCTCTGGTTTTCCGTTGTTTCAATTCCGTGATCTGTCGAGAGTGCTCTCAGGCACTCCATATACGTCTCCTCATCAAATGCTTGACGTCCCGCCTTCGCTCGTCTGCGCAACTCTTTACTGAAATGTTTATGTTCTTCTTTTGAATAATTTATTTGATCACTTATCTTAGCAGTACGGACCCCAATCTGTTTATGTATTTATGGCAATTGATTGGTTGAGTGATTGTTCGGAATGAATAACTCACCACGACATACTCATTGCTCGAATAATTTGCCGTAGGAAAATCCCTTTGGGAGCGCGATACTTCTCCCCACTGGCACATTCCACTATTAGCGAATTGTGGACGAGATCTGAAGTTGAAATTTAAGTTCCGTAGGAATGGTGCAACGTGTGTGTGCACTTATGCTCTATGCTAACCTGAAAACTTTGTGACGATATGAGCGGGAATCGGTTTGAACGCAGCACGCGGTTCCTTCACCTCGGACGATGTACTTGCATACTCGTCATCAACGGCTGTCTCATTGTTGCATTGAACATCTGAATAAGTAAAGTAGAGTAAAGACTCTAACTGTATGAATGTAGTTGAATGTACTCTTGCCAGCTGCGTGTTCAAACGTCCACTCACCTCGATTTTCATGTTTTGCTTGCGTTTGCTGGCGCAACACAACCTTACACGGTGTTTCTGAATTGCACGTTAGCCCATCGAGTAGAGTGAGTACGGTATACTCGCGAGTATCCTTCTCACGAAGGAGCTAAATGTGAAGTGTACTTTGAGCATGAGCGAACCATATGTGTTCTCGAATATTGTCGCTATGGCTATCTGTCAGGAATATAGTGATATCTTACCAACTGCAAAAATACTTTTGAAAACCTTCGCATTTGACTTTCAAAATCCGTGCCTTCGCTTCTGTTGGGTATTAATCGTTGAAAGACCTAGAAATGAGGTTGTAAGAGGTTTTTCTGAAGTTTGTTAGAGAGCTTCTCCCCCACGTTGCAAATGCAGAATGTCAAATCTCATTGCTAATCAGATCGGTCATGACGGTCATCTGTTTCTGTTTATATGTTCGTTTCTAAATTTCATCCTCGGATGCACACCTTTTGGTGTATTTAATAAATAAATAAAAGTTCTAGGTAAAACGAAACACTGACCCTGTGTACCATAAGTATGTGAACTTTTCGGAAGTCACCTTCTCCTTCATTGCAAATCCACATATCCTCTGGGTTGTAGTCTGTAAACGGGGGTTTGCTCATTCATATATTTTAACCATAAATTAAGATAAATTAGTTGGGTGTATATTATGAAATGAGAAAATGAACCCACTGAGCGCATCGACGCAGATCTTGAACGAATCGCAGAACTTTCCCTCGTTGCCGAAATTCTTTGAAGCCATCATGTGGAATGCGTTCGGAGTCAGTGTGCCAGTTATACGTAGTTGCGCCTTTGGATTCTGGGTTTCCTAAATTAGTGTTCTCCTCAATAGTTATAAGTGGTGTACGTAAACTGTCTGGGACCTGGGATAGTGATTATTTTACAAACTGTATTATGAATTATGATAACGACGCGAATAAGACTTACGCATTCAACTGCGGCTGGGGGATTTCTGCATACTGCCTTGGTTTGACTTCCTATGCTTGCTGAAGTTGACGCACCCTGTGAAGTGTACGTATCAGAAGTTAAGTTTACTTAAATTTAACGTAAGATTTTTTCGAAAAACGTACAAACTTTGAAGGTATTAACAGTACCGGCAGTGTTTGATTTCCTTGTAGTATATGCTGGGTGAGTTGTTTGACTTGTTCTCTTAGAATAGCAATTTGTGCTTTTTGTGAAGCAACCTCCTCCTCTAGGGGTTTGGTCTGAAACAGGCAAGTATAGGATATATTTCTGGGGCTTGTCGAAGTAATTCTTCTTTTCCCAAGTTGTTGGCAGACTCCATATTGGGCGTTCCTACCTTTCCTAGCAGTGTTAAGATTAACGTCTTGTTGAATTCTCCTCCAAACCCTTGTGGATGTCTTTTCCGGATATTCAGTGCAAGTTCGTCATAGCCTTTTGACAGGGCTTCGTCCTAGAAAAGTTTTAGACAAAATTGATTAGGTCTCCAAAGTTCGTATTTGAAAGACCAAACAATAGTACGAACGAATAATTCGATAATGGTTGCCTACCACTCTGCGATTGATTTCCAGCTGTGCTCGAGTAGCGAAGGCTTGATCTTGCTGGTTTTGTGGCTCTAAAATATTTTGTGACTTATCGTAGACTAAATTTATCGGGTCAGTCAGAAGGATCGGAATAGCACTGTAAATGTAATACAGAGGCCGTATTCACCATCACGCAGGGAGCCCTCCTGGCCTCCCCAGGGAGCTGGGGCGAGAGCAGAAGAGTAAGCCTAGGGAGGGCTCCTTGTGTGTTGGTGATTACGGCCTCAGTGCTGAGTATAGTAATATTGCGTCGGGATATCTGAACCTACCCGCTGCGCGAACTGCAATCGGCACCCGTATTTTTGGTGTCGATGCTTCCTTCCTCCCTTTTAGATACTGAAGGTACTTCAAGTATTCCTCGGGTGTTTTGGATGTCGTTGCTCCTTTCTGCTCTTTCTGGGTTTGTGTCTTCACTTCTGGTTGTGGTTTCTGAATGAACTTCCCCTGCGCTTCCACCTGAAACTCAGATTTGTGAAAAAGGATGGCATTTTTGTTTACGTGCGGGATCGGTTGAATTTGACATCTGCTGGTAATAAGAAAACTCTGTACGTACCTGTCCTGCGGGGTTTATGTTCTTTTGAAGTTTCACGCCTTCATCGTCAGCAGCTACTCCATCAGTTTCACTAAAGATGACACTTGGCTGGCTATCGGGCAGTGTTACTAATGGATGTTTATGTGTTTAATATCTTAGTTGGTAACATCAAAAGGGACACTATCGGTACAATTCATTCATGTGCAAATCGGTATTTGCTCGGATTCGGGGTGGGGACAGTTTAAGCCAAATATACAGATATGTGGTTCATACGTGCGCAATGTTATGCCCCACTATGTATAAATCACTCACTCGCGTGTGTTCTTATTGCCCCACTATGTATAAATCACTCACTCAGGTGTGTTCTTCTGATTCAGACGATCAAGGTATTGAAGATATTTGTGGTATTCCTCGGCTGATTCCTTTGGCATTTGCTCACCCATTCCTGCCAGAAGCTCTCTTTTTGTCGATGATTCTCTTGCCTTGATTATGGGTTTAGGTCGATCTAAAATTACGACCATGACAATCCAATATCCAGTCCAATGTATCAGCACCGTCTTATCGTTCTGTGAATGATAGGATTAATCTTTGAAAGATGTGACCCACTCATGAGGTTCTTTATCAGGTCCGCCTGGTAGTTGGAGTAAGCGTGGTCTGTATCGTTGAGCTTCCTTTTCTTCTGAAGCAAAGATGTATATTCGATTTCGACATTAGGCTACTCTGTCGTTTCCTCTCCGAATACATGAACATACATACTATTACTGAATATGCGCGACGGTAGTTGGAAACTCACAAATAAGAGAGATGAATATATTGGCTCAGAAGTGGTGACCATTGCTGTTATCGAATTATTCAATCCGACACCCGCACCTCTCGGATGAGCCTTGGTTTGCGCATCTGTCCGATTCTGTAACAAAGAGCTTTTCGCGAATGTAGCGTAGACGTAGACTCAAATATTACCCTGGATTAGAAAAGTTGCAGTTCATTGAAACCGTTAATCTAGTCCTATTCATTGTTAAAGGGACAGGCCCATCAAAAAAACCTATATTTACGATACGTTCATAATGACTATCAAGCATTTTTATTACAATATATACAAACTAAATTTCACCATTATTCGCCCTAGACAACTTTTTTCCAATGCGCTCCACGCATATGTATACCATAAAACTGCAGATTTCAAAGCTATATATGCAAATTTTAATCGCATTATAATTTCACGATAAATTTGCATTGACGACAAGGATATTTGCGGCTTTACGGTATACATTTGATCTGAGCGCATCGGAAAAAAGTTTCCCATGGCAAATAAATGTGAAATTTAGTTTGCATATATTGTAATAAAAATGCTTGATAGTCACTATGGACGTATCGTAAATATAGGTTTACTTTGATGGGCCTGTCCCTTTAAAGAACACTGAACTACGAAATGGCAAACTGTGATACGAACTGGTGAACGGTAAACGTGGTTGATTGTATGAACCAAAGCCAAAGTACCAAAGCAGTAATACAAACAAAAAACATGTCATAAAAAGTATAGTAAAAAGGAACCTACTCCTACATGTGTATTTTCTTCTATGTCCTTTAAACCTGGTGGCTTCACATCCTCGTCTTCAATAGAAGTCATCAATACGACTTTCTAAATTGCATAGTATCGTGCAAATATCGCTATTTTCTTTTATATATAATACGTAGTCTATATAATCTAATCTCAAACGTCGTTACGCAACAAAACATTAATAGCTTCGTCTGTAAAAAAAAGCTGACAATCGTGAATAGTAGAAGTACGGTACTTTAAGTTATGGTTATCGGAACTGTTGGTACAAAAAGAATATTGAATGACCATATTATTGGGGCTCTTATATATTGAATAGACTTACACGGACACGACTTGGATCCATTGGTGAATAAATTGCTTCGGCCGGTGGAATGACGAGCCTCCAAATCGGGGTACACTCGCCGTATTTCCCTCATCTGCTCATCTGCGTCTCCTTGCATATCCCTGTCTCTTGACTGCTTCACGCGTCTTTGTCTCTCCTAAATGTACGCTATATCGTATTGTTTCGCGGAAATTTGTTGCTTGCTTGCGTACTTGTAGTTTGATACTGACTAGTCTCCAACTACAAAAGGGACAAAGGGGGAAGGGACAAAGTATCACAACACAACAGTTAAAATCCACTTGCAATATGAACCCACTTCTAGATGTTAGTGTATACGAAAATACACGAAAATAGTGGTGTTGATGGAGAGCAGTCCAGAGTTAAGGTTGTAGTTTTTCACATTTAGTAAATGTATTGGTTCCACCTGGCATACCTGTGAATCTGTGAAATTAAAGATATTTCTAAGTTTTCTAAATCGGAAATGAGAATACGATTGTACATTGTAAAATCAAACGCCGTCACCTTTGGGAAAAGACCAGGGATTCCCGCTTGCACTACTTCTAATTGTATCTAACAATAAGAACATCATTCGTGTTCGCTTTAAAGCGAAATACCAGCCGGTTTTTGAAACGCATCTCAATTATCAGCATTATTATGCAGTTATGCTAAAAGGGGTCTATTTTTCATTCAAATTTATGCTCATTTGCATATGAAGCATTAAAGCAGGGAGTATTCGATGCGTTTCAAAAACCGGCCGGTATTTCGCTTTAATTAATTCGAAAGAACGTGTATTATAACACAGACAGTGAGTGACCTTCCTTATATTTAACAGGAAAGTAACTAAACTAGTCAAGTAGTTCTACAAAAAATAATCCGAATTGAATTGTGTTTTGCCTGATGTTCAATTTACACACCGTGTTTTCCAGAAAATGTGCTCGTGCACTGTCTGGCAGGAGTGTCAAGGAGTGCCACAGTGGTTGCCGCTTATTTGGTGACAATCTCCGACATCACCTACTTCAATGCACTCGCTCACATTCAGTCGAGGAGACCAGTCGTCAATCCAAATTTTGGATTCCGAATGCAATTGTGTTCGTTTGCTGAACGGGTCAGTTTATGTCGTCAAAAAAGTTTATCTAAAAGCAGTGTTGATGGAGAGCAATTTTGAATCATATACTGGGAGTCGCAAGAAGCTCGGATTTTGTCAAATATCTGTTCAAAATGACGGCATCCCTCCAGCAGCACGCCAACAAACAACTATAAAAGCTTTTCGTTTGGAGATTCGCTCCAATTCTTTTCTCAAAAAGGATATTTACGATACTGTATTTGTGTTGCTTTATTTTTTTAAATACAACAAGTAAATTTTAGGGAACATCTAAAGAACGCGAGCGACTGAAGATGGAATTTGGATTGGATTTTGATCAGCAGTGGAGTAAGGACAAACATTCGCTTGGATACAGGGTTAGTGTTGAGGTGTACAAGGTTCTAAAGATGGTACCAGGTACCATGAATGTCTGTAACTCGCACCCATTTTGCATGCTTTATTGCAGGTGCACGTTTTGTCTAACCTTATGTACAATCACGCTTGTCTTGAAGACTTTATTATTGTATTTATCGTGCTTTTGTTCGAAGTATAGCTACTTAATTTTGTTTGTCCGTTTCTGCTTCAGATTGTTATTCGCTTGCACTCGTAATGCGATGTACACTTTAATTATGAAACTGCACAGTGAAAGTTTCATAGTAGTTAAATCTCCCAATTAGTAAGATTACTAGCCCCGAAAACTCTGGAATCTAAAGATAAAGAAGTCAGCGACTAGCTTTTGTGTGTTTGTAGATCGGTGTCCGTGGCTGGGCGGCAGAAAGGGCCCGCGGCTGTCAACTTATGTAGTTCTTTGGAAAGGGAGAGAGAATATTATTGGGCACTTTGGAGCACATGATTTTGTAAGTGATTGTTCAAGTTGTGTGTTTTTGCGTGGTTTCGTAGGTTCAATTTCTTAGTGGATTGTGACAGCTGGCCTTTTTTTTTTAAATTCTTTGTACCCGAGCCTTGTACGTGTGTGTATGGCCTGCTGCATCTTCCCATTTTGTCCACTGAAAGTTGTTGTTTTGCCCCCTTCTAAATGAAAAGTTTATATGTTAAGTATATCAAAAGTTTGTCGTTTTCAGTCCGATCTCTGTGTGTATGTGCCGGGAAATTCTCTCTCCGACTGCTCAACCCGATCGCTGACGAAGGGATCCGTTGGCGGTGCGGGGTGGAGGCATCGCCGACAGAATAGAAGTCACACGACACAGGTTGGTAATGCCTCTCTACCGTACTCTATTTCTTCGTACTTAGGTTGAAAAGGTTCTAGTTTATTCAAACTCTATGCATCACTGAGTTGGTAGATCAGAAATGTTGGGATTTAAACTTTAAACGCAAGCGATCAGGGGCCATATTCACCACCACTCAATTCCTCATGGGGAATTCACCCGTCTTTTTCTCTGCGTGTTTCACATTGGAACGCTATTTTCTGTCCCAGGGAATAGTTCCCCGAGGGAAACGGAGTGGTGAATATGGCGTCAGAAATGAACCGCATAGCAGAATGAGGCTTGGGGGTTTTATTCAACGTGGGTCACAACTTCAACGTCAATAGTTTAGGTGTACCGCTGTGACCTCCCTTCCTCGACTGTTCTCTATTCCTTTGGAGATTCGTCAGCAGAGACCGTGGGAAAATCGATATCAAACCAGAAGACGATGGGAGAACTAATCAATAATATCGCTTTCATTGACGATTAGTTTACTTATTTGTTTATATATGAATGCTTTTATGTTCGCCTGGACTCTGGGCTGATGTGAATATGAATGTGTTGTGAATCCTATGAACTTATGAAAACTTCCGCTGACATTCCATGCTTTACCTCTTCTAGGTGACAAAAATATGAAGAATACGTTTTTTGTATTAGTTTATCTTTATAGTTTATAGTACACTTATGTGGTAGGTTTATAGACTTTTTTTCTCACGTTGAAAGAAACTGTAACTACCAAGCGAGCTTCGCGTTGTGCTTTACGGCTTATTGATTGATGTAGTGCTTTTAGCCAGAATAATTTTGTATAGTACTGATTTTCTTTATTTGTCTATCCCTAATTATGTTGATTATTGTAGGTATCTACTACTTTGATTACGTCGGTGTCTTACTATGTATGCCTTTAAACTTTGCAACGATCTCCACAAACGAATAGGTTTTTGATCTCAAAGCTGTGTTCCTTTTTGTACTTTGTAGGCTTGCCATGCTTGATGTGAAAGTGCTCTTTCCTAAATAAATTCTTATCGTATTATTGGGCTCTTTTGTTTCGAATCGTCCATTCCGAATGTCTTATCTTGCTCTTAGTTACTGTATCTGTTTGGGATATTGATTTTGCTTGGCAGGGTTTTTTCCATGGAATTCTACTTTACAGGACCATGAGTTCTGGGGAAGATCAACCAATGGTGCCTGTGAAAGCACAGAAGAAGATGTACGTGTTTTTTTTAACAATTTATGATGAAAGAGCTTCTTGTATATAATAGGGTACGGTATGGTAATTTCCGTATGTCCATATGATAGTACTGTGCGCCTAATTGTAAGTTTGACTTCGGGTCGGCGTGTGAAATCTGCAAGTCATTTCACGATGGCCGTTATTGGCTGTTTATCTGTGTACGGTAGTACTGTATCTGTTACTCTCCCGTCGTTTAGTCTCATGAAACGCTCTCGAGTGCCTGATTCTGATTCCTCTGATGAGGCTATATTGTCGTCAAAAAGAATTAAGAAGAAGCCAGCTCTTCCGGACTCTGAAGATGATGATGCTGAGGTTTGGTTATCATTTTGTATCGTTTACTCCGTTACTCGTCGACATGGTGCCCGTCCAAATTATGACTTTCTACATCACAGTCGGTTCTCATAAAGATTGATGAAATCAACGGGCAGGGGGAATTGTTCGTGTAGTTGTGAGTTGTGATGTGACTATGAATATTCAGAATGTATCACCTAAACTGAGCGCAGTGAAGAAAGTTGAGAGAGTTGACTCAGACAGTGCATTCAAGGCCGAATCGGATACGGTGAAGCAGCCGGAAAAGAAGGAAGCGGTGGGGGACGGTTCTGAGGATGAGCCATTGTTGGCAGGCACGAAAGGGGAGGAATTCAAGGTATGTTGGTTTCAAGTTGCTGGCAAATTGACTAACTGAGTTGCTCGTAGAGCAATGTGTAGTAAGGCTTAGCATTCTTTCTTATAACCCAGCTGATAGTTGCATACATAAACATCGAGAGATGAGCCGAAGTTCTTTCTGCTGGCGTGTTGTTCACGTCTGTCGTTTACGTTAGTTTAGTATTAAGCTTTCCTAAATCATGTGTGTTTCAGAGTGACGAGCGAGAGCGAAGATGAGGAAACAAACATTAAGAAAGGAGAGTCTAGTGACGAAGAAGAATCTTGTGAAGTGAAAGCGAGTTCGGGACAGGAGTCACTCAAGTTGAACATGGACAGTGAAGGAAGTGCGGATAGAAAGGTAGCATCTGATGTCGGGGTTTATGTCATGTCGAGTTTATCTCAGTGTCAAGGTTTATCTCGGATTCTTCCCGAGAATTCTGGTTGGTGTTGTTGTAATGTTATAATATTTTAGAAAGGTCCCCGAAAACAACTTACGAAGAAAAGGCCGACTAAAAAGAGAAATCCCAAGTTCCGATGAGGACGAGTTTGCAGAGGAAAACGCAGCTACAGACGACGAAAAGGAGACAAGCTCGGATGATGAGACCCCTCGTCAAAACTAGTGGAAAAGCAAAGGTAAGATTATACAAGCTCGGATGATGATGAACCCCTCGTCAAAACTAGTGGAAAGAGCAAGGCAAAGGTAACAGGTGCTCAGCTCGGATCGGACTCGGATGAACCTCTCATTGCGGCAGTCAAGAGGAAAGAGCAAAACAAAAGTAGGCCTTTTGTGCTCGGCGGGTCATTTTTCAGGTTGGGTTGTGTGAGACTGACCGCAATGCAGTTTCTATTCGTGAGACATCGATTCGTTCGTTTGCTCACGTTTTTTTTTCCTGGATATGTCCCTACTGTGTGTACTTTTTTTTAGAACGCTTCCCCTAAAAAGGTGACGAAGAAAAAATCCACCAAACGAGAGGAAAGTCCCGTCCGCGAAGAAGAGGACGCTTCTGAAGGCGAGAAGGCTTCAGAGAATGAAAAGATGGTCAGCTCGGATTCGGACTCGGATGAACCTCTCATTGCGGCAAGCTCAAGAGGAAAGAGCAGAACAAAGGTAGGCCTGCGTTTGTATATATTTTTTTTAGTTTATGCATACATATATATGTGTGTGTGACTTTAACGTCAACCTCTTATAAGCTAAACTGATCCCATGCTTAGAACCTTCCGACCAAAGAGATCAAGAAGGTCAAGAAACCAGAAAAGAAGAAAACACAGAAAGGAACCAAATCGAAGGTTGCGGTCAAGAAAAGTGAAGGATCTTCTGATGACGATGAGAAGAAGGAATCTGAAGTGGAAGAGGATTCAGACAATGAAGAGAAGACTTTGGATAAGAAGAAGGGGAAGAAACCAGATGAGGTAACCTTTGCGCTGGCTGTGTTTTTACAGTAACCCTTACTCAGGTCGGGGGAATGGTGCCTTTTCAAAATACGGTACTCAGAAAACTCCTGGCAATCAATACTTGTTCAAGCAATGCGGTTGTGAATACCTACTTACTTTTTTCTCGTGGGCCTCTCCCTTTAAGAGATAATTGTTAAGATTGTTTACTCTAGTACTCGACTTCCATTACCGTAATCACAGTCTCGGATTCAAGCCTGTTTTGAACAAAGCCTTCTTTCAACTTTCAATTTAACAGGAATGTATTGTTTATGTAGTACCTAATGGATATTCGTATTTTTCTAGAAGAGTGATGAATCGTCATCGGCACTCAGTTCCGATTCAGAAGGTGAAGACCGAGAGGAGAAGAAAGAGGTTTGAATAATTATTGATTCCGCTAGTTAGGAAGAAGTAGTCCGTGCATGAGATTGCTTGCTGATGTTGAGCATCAGTGGCCGTATGCACGAACGCGCCGGGAAGCTCCCAGACCTCCCTGCGGATGAGATTCATAAGAAAGGGATTTTTTTCACACTCCCTTGAGACACACAGAGACAAATTCCGTCCCACTCTGAGATAGTTTCCGATGTTCATGCATACGATTTTCAACAGGTTTCCTTGTTTTTGTAAGTTCATACGTTGTCACGGTGAGTCTAGACATCTCATGCTTACAGTATATTTTTACAGACAGCGGTGAAGGCCGAGATCGGAGCTGGATCCGATTCGAGTAGTGATCCAGGAGTTGAGGATGCCACTCCTCTACGCAAAGGGGAGAAAGAGGTCAAGCATAAGGAGGAGAAGGAGAAGAAGATGGAAGGCACAGAGGAGTCAGAGAGCAAGACGAAGAGACGCAGCAAGGGAGAGAAGACAGACGCAAAGGTATGAATTCTAGCATTTTCACGCCAGCATACTTTCTGCATTAATCTCCTTATTAAGACGCCCATTCTGTTGGGTTGTGTCCCACTTCTACATCTTTCCGATTAAGTTAGATGATCACTGCATGTTGGAATCTTTCTGCAGAGTCTTCTAGCCATATTGTATTATATTCATACTGTAGATATACGTAGTTTTCCAGAAAGACGGTGCAGCCTTCCGACTGGCTAAACTGAAGAGAGTTGTTATCGCCGCTGCACTTCGATTCAACTACAAACAGTTGTTCTCCGGAGTGGAAGATGATAAGAAGAGAATTAAGATTCTGGAGAAGGCACTCGGGGACAAGGGGATGGAAGGTGGGTTTCTGTTTTATTTCACATTTTCATTTTGTGTTTTCCTACCGCCTTGTATAATGTTTTTATGTAACACAGTGGTTCTAACTAATTAGCGTTTGTCGCTATCGACATGGGATCCCGCTGTTTACAGACGTTCATTGCATTTAGCTTTTAGTATAACAGTATAACATTTAGTATTTAGTATAGTATAACTTTTAGTATAGTATAACAGTACAAGGAGCTTTTAGTGTATAACAAAGGTCCGCTGGCCTGAAATATAAAATTTCACGAAAGTATTGGTTGAAATCGCTTCTGATATTCTGTTCACTTTCAGCGCCGTTTACGATTGAACGAGCGAAAGCGTTCCGTGTGAAAAGGGAAACCCAACAGGAACTGGAAGAATTGGCCAAGAATACGATAATTGATATTCCGGATGAACCAAGTAGGTTTAGTATCGTATGCTACAGATTCTACACTTGTCATGGCCTTTGTTTGTCATGGCGTTTGACATGGCCTACACATGTTGGAAACCTTTCTACTTTGAAAAGGGTCGAATCGTCGAATCCGCAAAAAGTATGTTGTTTTGTTCTTGAAGGAAGTATTACCGTTTCTATATGCAAATCAGTATCTTTACATACAAATACTTGCCTGGGCTTGCATCTCTAGCCGCAGAAGCAACATAATTTAAAAAAATTAATGTCTATTCAGAGCGAAGAGTTACGCGTTCGCAGCGCGGTGCGGCCACTACTGTAAAAAGAAGAGGAGCACATTTTGAGAGTTCTGGAGAAGAGGACGAAAATCAGGTGCGGTGAATTAAATAAGACATTATAGGGACGACAGGTATTTATGGGAAGGTCAACACAGCTGTTTCTGGGGGAACCGTAAGATGCGGATAAGGTTAAAGTGTTTGCTCTGGCGATATTCGTTATGGTAGATGAAGGTGAAGTACTGTGAAACCTGCTGAAGTCGCATTAAAGCGGAATACCGGCCGGTTTTTGAAACACATCTAGTAGACCAGCTATCTTAAATCTTTTGCAGCTTATGCAAATGAACATAAATCAGAATAAAAAATCGAGCCAAATTTGCATAAATATATAAGAATTCAGTTGTCCACGATGCGTTTCAAAAACCGGCCATATTTTGCTTTAAAGAAAATACATTTCATGTGCGTTCTTTCAGAAATCCATAAAGGATACGATGAACCTGTTCACTTCGAGGCCTGACCTGTTCAGCACGGGCGATAGTGATTAAAATTAAATGAAACAATTTTCTGAAATAGCTTTTATCTAACGAGTATCTATGAAACTTGTAACTTGTGTCCTGTACAATTTCGCACATCACTTTATGATTAACAATCGATTTGCTTTTTCTGTGTCTTGTATTTTTATGTGACTTGTATTCCACTCACAGTTTATACAGTATACCTATGAAGATTTTAGTGATTGCTTGTCACTGTATTGATTAGTACCTCTGATTAGATTTTGGATCTCAAATTGATCTTATCCCGAGTGGTTTGTGAGAAATGCATGTATTTTATGTAAGTCGTCGATGTCAGTTTACCATGTACGATGAATAAAGCTTTTATAATCAGAAGTGTAAATGTGACGTACTGGATGAGCTCCGCAAATTGTACCATGATGATTTTGAGTGTAAATTCGTGTTTTAAGGCAAACTGAGAGTTTTTAGTTGAAACAGGTTAGAGTTAGTGTGTGTATGAAGTAGATGTAGATTCATATGGTTATCCTGAATGTTGAAACTTGTTTGCTAGTTCCTCTCCCAGCCCCAGGAACTCAAAAAAATTCTTTTTTGATTGTTAGTATGTTTCATTGTAATTGGATAGTTTTTTCTATACAAATATGCAATTCAACGAAGTGTTCAACTCGGAAAAAGTTTCCTGGGTACGGTAGCTCAGGTAGCTGCAAGTTTTTGTGCGAACTACCGTATGATAGGAATGGGCGGAGTCTCGGCCTGCGCCCTGACAATTTGTATATTTTGACTTTTATTGTTTTGAAACCGTGTGTCACATGATTACGTTTTACTAAGCACGTACTTTTATTTTTATTTTCAGAGGTGTTATTTGATGTCGGTTTTCCGTACGAATACATTCAGTGATGAGCAAGATATCGCAGTGGCTTCTACACTATTTGTGAGTTTTTATGATCAAGTGTAGTTACTCCCGGGAAGGTCACATTCAACAAGCAATACCTCTACGAGTAGTTTCATTTATTATATGACTCTTCACAATAATAGGGTTTTATTACAGGAATTGATCGACCTCGTTTGCACCAACAATGATAGCTCAAGGGATCATAACAGGAATGAATTGTCTTTGAAAAGTTCTCAGGTAGTTATTTCGTGGTACTCCCTGTCTTTTAACTTCTTCATGAGAGCATTGTCTGTTTTTTTTGGATGTTTTTTGATATTTCATTGTGAATTCGGGATTTTACTGTGCTCTTCCGAGCACTTTTTTTGCATGTTTTTATGTGTGAATAAAGTATTTATATATTCCACAGTGATATATAAGTAAGAATTAGCGGAGTGGACTATGCTTGCCTTCCAACTTTGTATTGGGAAAGTGTGAATTGTTTTGTCTGAGAGATAGTGGCTCGTCCAATAGAAGACAATTATTTCCATTTATTGCTCGTTTAGGATCCGAACCCGAATCTCGACATTCTCTCGGATTTCTTTACCGATTTCAATCCAGAAAACGTGGGTTTCGTTTTGATCTCATTTGTGTCAGTATCTTTTGGAATTAATTTAAGCTGGAAGATTCTTCACTTTTATCAAATGACTTCATTCAGTGTTTCCAAGTCATTCAAGAGCCGACGAACCAGCCTGCAGAATCTCTTGAACCTCGTCCTGTGATTCCTTCCGAAAAACTTGAACCTACTCCTGTGATTCCTCCAAATCGTTGGTTTTTAAGTATTGGTTTTAATGTAAACAGTAACTCAATAAACAACATAGATAACCTTTCTAGTAGTCTTGCATCTTTCTATGTAGCTTCCCAAAAAATTAAGCTTCGAAACGTTGCATTAAAACACCCTTGAATAAAGAGCACGCTCTGTGACGTGAAAGATTTTGTTTTTATTCTGGTAGCGTAGTAGAATTTGTTTTTGCTATACAACACAACACCACCCTCTCTGGCACTAAGTTGTGTAATAATATATTTTTTTCGGTATTCACAACAATAATTATATGTTTTTAATTTTAGATGTGGAGCCTTTGGAACAAGGCCAAGATACTGTAAATTCTAAGGTATGTGCATAACTTTCACGTGTACGTTGTAGTAGTGTCTTTACTAATTGTGATCATAAATTGCTGCGAATATTCTATTTCAATCCTGTTATTTTGGTGTATCTTTTTAGGTATTATTAAGAGATTCAGTCCCTTCTGTTCATCATGTATGTAAATAGGAAGATAGTCGTGTTTATTTACGTCTCAAGTAACTATGTAGTTTCCAACTCCCTCCTTCGAATCTGTTGTTTTTGCCTCGATCGATTATGTTTAGGAGAATTCCATTGAAAGTGGCCCACAACAGCTGGATGGCTTTGCCGATAAGGGTAGGCTATTATTTAACTTTGCGTGCTTATTTGATCGTTATTGTATTAGGAATTATTGGTTCCGACTGCAGACTCATCCGACTGCGGTTCCTACCTACCGTATGCAGTCAACACGCACTCTCACGTCTCTCACTCATGTTCATGTTCTTTGTTTAGGTGTTGAACAAAACCGTGTGTTCACCCGCAATTTGCCTCCCTGTACTCCATACGCACCGGATTTAAGAGAAGAACATAGGAAACTACTGCAGAATATTGAAGAACTTGAAGAGGTGGGGTAATCATTGGGAATTATTTAGATACTGTGTTGTATTGTATAATGTTGTACACTCACACTGTACTTTATGCTTCACACTTTACACAAGACTTTGTTGTACTGTGTATTGCGTGATTCTGACCGTATAATTGTGTTTTTTTGTGCACAGAAAGGTATGGTGTGGTATCATAGATAAGATGTATAGGGTGACAGTTATAACTAGAGTGCTCTTTGTTTCCAGGAAGAAGATTTCGTCAATGCATGCAATCTCGCTCAAGTGATTGTTCGGGAAATTCAAAATGGAATTTGTTGTATTCCGGTCAGTATTAATCATGTTTACTTCTTTTTCACTTTTGATCAATATTTCATGGTGAACGGTCTATGACTAAATGTAGATAAAATAGATCAGACCAGACAATGTTGGAAAACGTACGGTCTACGTGCTATTGTGTTCTGGTTCTGTGCATAGCGTTTTGGTGTCGTCACACTTTATCTCCAACCCTTTTAGGGACCGTATAAGGAGCGCACAAACGCATTGTACTGCAAATTATTCAGCGATCTTGGGTCCGCTCCCTCAGCTTGCATTACGTATCATAAGTTGTGCTACTCAAGGTATGTTCCTTTTATGAGAACGGCAAGTTCAGTTATGTACTTCAGTTTGTTGTCACAGCACGTATCATTTCTTCGTTATATTTGAATGGTCATTTTCGTTCATTTGGTTTAAAATTATTTCAGTGGAGAACATTACATGCCCCTTTCTGTGAAGGTTTTGGGAAAAGATGTTCGCTTGAAAATGCGAGTTTACCGATTCAAATATCGGCCTGACTTTAGTGAGTTTTGTTTTCGTGAATTTAGGATCAGTTGAGTTTCAGTTTTAAAGGGAATCAGCGCATGGTTGTTTGATGCCGTTATAACCTCAGACTGTATGTTTGCGTAGAATGCGTCCCAATGCATTTAAAGCGAAGTACCTGCTCCTGCTTTCTTATGATGCAGATATTTGAGATGCGTTTCAAAAACCGGCTGGTATTTCGCTTAAATACTAAACATATCTGTTTCACTTGCGATTCTAATGTGTTTTTAGTTGGAATTTGCCCAGAATTGGATGCAATCTGTGACATTGTGCCCTCTCCATTTGATGACAGTTTCTTGATGTTTTTCGTACAAATGTACTCTACTATCAGGTTTGCACAATTGTTATTTTTCATTCCTTGTAGCGTGTAGTCTCGGCAGCCTTATACAATTGGAACATGAACAGAGGCTCTCGGTTGGGAGAATTTGGCTCGTCTCATTGATTCGCGTGAAGTGAACTCTTTCGATTCTCACTCACCTCCCGCTGGGAGCATGCTCCCGGCATTCGGGGATGTGAACACAGCTATTATCTCTTTTTTTTCGCGGCAAGCAGTATGGAGACTTTTAGGCCGTTGTATGTTGTATGCTAATTTTGCAGACCTTACTGCCCTCCTCGGATGTGTGTTGTTATTCCAATCCTGGCCTGCCTTCTGAAATACAAGGATGCTACCGTTCACGATGTCTACACTTCTGTGGCTAGGATACCACATGTTTTCGGTTTGTCATTGGATCATTTCATAGCTATCGTGCGCGTTCGGGATTGATTTTCCGAAAGGAAACCATGCAAATTCATCGTTCGGGAAACGTTCCAATGCTTGGAGAAAACAAAAAATACAGTATGAATTAGCATGCAAACTGCAAACCATGCTAATTTGTACTTTTTCATGCTAATTCATACTGTATTTTTTTTTGTTTTCTCCAAGCATTGGAACGTTTCCAAAAAGTCCATCCCGAACGATGAATTTGCATGGTTTCCTTCCGGAAAATCAATCCCGAACGCGCCCTTACAATTCTTCACTTTCGTACTGGCATGTCTCTATACCGTAGTTTTCCTTAAAATTAGCGATTTACTGAATCGACCACCTCAGATAATTATGTGCTCATAGTTTTTGTGACAATTATCATGCCAACTCAGTTCTAAAGTCTTCTTATGCAACAATACAACTCTTGAATTGTGAGGTTGTATCTTTTGGTGTATAATAGTCATTTTCTAGATATGCTCCAGTTTCTAATGGCCGGTGATACCCACTTGGCGGTACGCTTTTTTTTTTATCTTTCTTTATTCATCCTAATTCGTAATTTAGTTTGACTAACGTTGTTTTATTTGTAGTTATTTCACCGTTCTAAACTTACAATTGGCGTATAGTTGATGTTTTTGCAGAGTAGGCTGTTGAGTCGAAAATGGTCGGCAATTGAGTGCAATTGGCCTGGACAGAAAGAAATTAAGCATTGTGCTGCCCAATTTTGGCACGTCGCCAAATTTCGAACACTTTTTGGTAAGTGAAGCCTATACATGTCTTGTGTCTATAATGTTCGCTGGCTGTCGAATCATGTAACGATTACTGTATACCTTTGGTCGATCTGCCTAATAATATTATCATTTTTTGTTATTCATTGTTATTATTCATTGTTACACGTGTAAACAGGTCATTCTAATAGTAAAGTATTCCTGTTAAATAATGGCTTGATCTTTTCTGTATTATTTTCTTGATAATAATTTCAATTCGTCGTATTTTGTCAGGTGCTCCGGAAGATGGTCAGTGTCCAGTGGACATGAAGGCAAGTGGATGGTTTGAGAAAATGGAAGCATTATATTTTGAGAAAGATCCACGATCGGAAAAGGAAAATGAGGACAGTCGGTAAGCTTTAAGCGCTTTAACTTGTTAACTAATTAGTTGATTATCACCAATTAGTAATCCTACAGTACGCTCCGTTAAAGGGTCCATTTCAGATAACCCCTATTGTTGATGACTTCATCGGATTCTCCGTTTCAAATATAATAGGCTGAATTTTTTTCCAATTTTCAGTCGCAGCATTCACGCAGTTTTCAGCATTTTACCATGACCAGTCATACACAACAATCAATCGCAGTTGTCACGCCCATTCACGCTGATTGGCCAATAACGCAATTGCAACGCCCAACATAGCATATTGGCCAAAGATTGTTGTGTATGACTGGACATGGTAAATTGCTGGTAACTGCGTGAATGTTGTGCCTGAAGTTTGGAAAAAAATTGCACCCTACCATATTTGATACGGAGAATCAGATAGATTTACATAAAATAGGTGCTACCTGAAATGGGCCTGACCCTTTAATGAATCCCGAGCTTTTTCCGAGAAAGTTTTCTCCGAGAAGATTCTCGGAAAATGCTCGGAAACTTTGAGGAAAATCGGCGGGCAGAGCTCGGGAGCAGTCTGTTTGTCCGTTTCCGAGCATTTCCCGACGGACAAATTTTCGTATTCCGAGCTTTTTCCGACTAAAAACCTAGTAGGAAACTAGTAAAAAAAAACTAGCTGGTTTTTCCGCGGGCCGAGCTCGAAAACAAAGATCATAGCGTAGCAATCCTGCGTGTAATTTCGTTTCCCCTCTATTTTTAGGAAGCTCAATGATCTGCATGCAAAGGAGCGAAGGACCTCAACGAAGACTTCCAATCCAGTCGGTCTTTTCACCTTTTTTTGTCCGACTACTGTAATTACGATTGTGTAGTTTGTGTACTGTTGTAAGGTTGGGTAGTTTATAGATGAAGTTAATATTTTAGACGTTAGTTCTGTGTATTTCGACGTGAATGTTTAGAATGCGAATCAGATCTACCGTATCCTTGTGTATCTTGACTCTAGGCTATTTTCTTAGGTTTCCCCGATCTGCGTGAAGTCGCCATCTTTTTCTGAGCAATTCATCCAACTGACTTCGTCGGAAAACCGTATAAGCCCATTACTTCCCCCGAACGGAATCGAAGGTAATTGCTAATGATATCATTTGATTCCTATCTGGAATCAATACCAAAAGATTCGGAGTTTGTACTTTGTACTGTAGTATGTAGTTTGCATTTGCAGTGGATGTTCTTCTTACGGTAAGATATTCTCAGTTTATCGTGCGTACTTGGATACTGTAACTTGCAGGAATATTTGAGTCAGAAGTGGCGAAAAAGGATGCAGAAGGTGATAATAATGATAGCAAGAAGGTGGTCGGAGAGCCTGTTAAAGAGGACGTGATCCCTGCTGCCGACATCAAACGAGGCAAGGTGGGGAGACCACGGAAACGAGGCACTGATGCACCGAGCGAGGTGAGTTTTGCTTTACTTGAGGCCGTATTCACCAACACACAGGGAGTCCACCTTAGGCTCACGAGCGCTCTGAATCTCCATCTCTCTCGCTCTCTACGCACTCTTTAACTCCCTGGGGAGGCCAGGGAGGGCTCCCTGCGTGTGGGTGAATACGGCCTCTGGAGCCGCTGTTTGAAGGTGTGGTTTATATTAGCTTTCTGCTTTCGTGCTAAGTTTGGTTGAGTATTCGAACATCATGAGCATGAGTCTTCTTTACAGGAGACTGAAAAACTCCGCCGTGGACGACCACCCAAGGACACCTCGACCACGGCATCCTCGGCTCCTATTCCACATAGATATATGTAAGCGGGGCTAGTTTCGTATATACTCTACCTTGTTTGAATGTTTCCTCTTTGGATTTTTATTTTAGGCCAGTATTTGTATTACGTTCAGCATAGTGCATCCGTTTTCACGTTTTGCTAATGGTTCTTTTTTCTTTATTGTAGAGCCCCTGTGAATTCGGCATACAACGCTGGAAAGAGTGAGGAAAACTCGGCGGATAGGTTGGTTGACTTTTCTTCGTTGCTTTCCACTAACAGGTGTTATTTGAACGAGTAAACAAACTAATCCAAAAAGTCGTATTGCGCACAATTTAATAACAAACCAACAAATAAGTAAACAACGCAACGAAATGTGAATAGTAAAAAGAGTCGTAGGATAGGATGTGCACATTTTGTAGTTTTCAAGGAGATTCAACAGTGTTCAACGTTCATATCCAAAAATTGTGTGTATTTTGTGAGATCTATCGGGAACCGAGCTATTTAGATTTACTAGCTTATACTAGTGTGTGTATGAAGTGATGTATAGCTGCTTAAAGAAAGATACAGTGCCCGTAAAATACTCGTATTTATATAACAGTACGTTTCTACACTTACATTCAGTATACTTCTTCATCTTCTTCTTTCTTTATCACAACAAGATCGTCTTTGGAATCTTCCAAAACGAGTTCTGATGGTGCTTCGTACTCCATCGGTTCTTGTGCCTCTTCTTCTTCGAGTTGCGGAGGTCCGTCGAAATTAAGTTGAACTTGTTGGTTGAGCAATTCCAAGTCATTTGCAAGTACTTCCAATTGTCCCCTATCACCATCACACATCATCGCTTTCATTGTGGAACGAATCTCATTGAGGGCCTAAAGCGAAAACATTATTGAAATCGAAATACTGGCCGGGTTTTTGACTCATCTGTCCTTTGTTATATCTAGGAATATCTACACACTCTCTCATTTTTTCTGACGCTGATAATCTCGCACCCTCTTAATAGAGCTAACTGATCGCTTATGTTGAAGATTAGAACACCTAGTTATGGAGTGAATAAAGAAAACAAGGACTGGCGATTATGTTAGCGAACCTTCGTTCCGCGTTTCCAGGCCTGCAGTGTGCGTGTTTTGTTCAACTCCGATTCTGGCTCATCATCTAAATCATAGGCGTAAATAGGGTACGAATGTGTTTCGGCCGTTTGGACAGTCAACTATTACCTTCCTTACCTTCCTCTTGTCCCGAATGAGAATGACGTCTTCTTCTCCCAGTTCCTTCATATTTCCTCTTTGGTTTCCTTGAATATAGCTTCGTGGTCAGCTCTATTTTGGGTTTGGCGGGTCCTACAGGGACTCTAAAACAAGATATAATCATTATTCAGTTGGCATTGGGCCCACTTCGGATAATTATGAAATGTGGGGACTAACTGCCACGTACCCGGACTTTTTTTCTTCTTTTGGAGCAGCTGAAGAAGACGGATGTTCGTTTTCTTCTTTTGGAACTTTTATCGGCGGTGCTTGTGATTTGGCGTCTTCTGTCAGTACTAAATTCAAGCGGTCTAATTATCTGACTTCTTCTTTATAAGGGTCTCGATGGAAATGCTATCTCTGGAGGCCGACACTATAAAGATCAAGGCTACCTACTTGTTGAGCGTGCCGTGTACAGAGTTGGTCGTGGTGCAGGCCGTTTGCTTTTGATTATTTGATAGCAACCCGGCGGAGGAGCGCCAACCACAAGGCGGAGTCCTTGTGGTGTTGTGATCAGTCGTTTTGATAGCGTCACCATATTGTCGCTGGAAGACTGTCCTGCAGTCGGTACACATTGTCTGAGCACAATAGTAGGACGTTGCACTGGTTCTGACGGTTTCTTGGGTGGTGCCCCGACAACATCTCGAACCTTGAGAACCCGCTCTGAAATGTTTAAAGTCTAATAATTGATGGGAAACAAAAATGCCTCAAAGATTTCGGACAGAAAGGCGATCTGATCTGGTTCTGCAAGGCAGGTGTTCTCTCACCTTCTCCAGTTTCTCCACTGTCTTCGTCTTGAAGCATTCTTTCCACTGATCTATGCAACCCTGCCATTCTCTGTCTCTGCGTCACAGCGGGCGGATACGATCCATTTGTACTCTTTTTCATTCGACCTCTACGTGTTCCTTGTGCGGCTTCACGTAATCCATTGTCGGGGAAGCATTGTCTGTAAAAACAGAAATCGGATATTAGCTCTAATGAAGACAGTGACCGCTTCAATCAATGGTGGTCACTAATATGCTTACTTCATTATCCTTACTCTCATACTACCCTCATTTCTATACACTCTCTTATCATTTATAATCCCGTGGTCATCGCACTGATGAGACCCAACCCGGGTAAAACCCTCGTATGCGATAGGGTCGAAACGGGGTCCATATTCGTATGGTCATTGCTCACTTCTTCATTTATTTCTACATTTCACTTACAACATTACTTCGCAATTCATTATGTATTAATATGCAGTAGTTCTTACCTGACCCACACAGGAGTACAATTGGCCAATGGATGACGCTTGCCCCAGTATCGTCTTTGCAAGACACGGGCTGTAAGTGCTGCATCGCAACCACCTGAACAAGATCAGATTCAGAGCATTGTTATAACGTTTCTAGAGATTCTGGAATGTTGTACTTGCTAAACGGCAAGCAATTCAGGTCAAAAGGCAAGAAACATGCCTAACCTGAGTTGCTGTAGGTGTCGAGGATTTCCTGTTTGAACTCGGGAACAAGCGGTGGCTGGCGTGTATCTTCGTGGCCAACGTGGCCGAACATGTAATCGACATGAACGGAACTCGGCTGACCTCTCACATCCAACTCCTTTACCAACACCTTAAAGTTAGGGGATTTATCTACCGTACACTTCTTAGATGTTCCTTGCCGTCGATTTGTGATTGTGAGATTGTACAACTTACGTGGATGAAAGCAGGGCATCGGTTTTCCATGAACAACGGGTTTTGTTCAGGAACTGGACAACACTGAAAGATTTTGTAACTAACTTCAGATTTCTTTCCTATTTCCCGCTTTTTTGAAAGTGAAATATCGGCCGGTTTTTGAAACACATAGAGTACACCAGCATTCTTATGCAGCCTATGCGAATGACCATAAATCATAAATTAGAATAGAAAATCGAGCAAATTAGCATAAATACAACAAGTAGTCAGTTTGTCGACGATGCGTTTCAAACAAAAACCGGCCGGTATTTCGCTTTAAGCTTTTTATTATGGAACTGAATGGTTCTGACTGGCTAATACCTTGAACTTCACTGATAGCTAAGTCTTTAGAGACTAATCAGGCCGATACAACTTGGATAGAACTATAATTGGACTCTAGGTTCAGCTGTATTGCTGAATTTTGGATTTAATTTTGAGTTTGTTTTATATAGTGTTCACGTTTTGTATTAGCATGATTAGTCCTCGAGATGTCTTGCTTGAAATGTCATGGATCCTTTAAATACCTTGAATATGTTGGACCTTCCCTTGGCGAAGAGGCTCTGCTGCTCGTCGAGGAATTCGCGTCTTGCCCCGCCCTCAACATTGATTTTCCACACCTAAACGATCAATGTTAGTAGTTTGCCATCGAATACATGGTTAAACAAAACGGTCAAGCAGAAGCAAGAAGTTTACTAGTGGATACTAGCACTAGAAGATTTAATCGGACTCACCCAGAATTTATGCATAGATGTGAATGTGCGTTCTTTGATCTCAAACTCCCCGTATGCACTTTTATGTAGACGATGCAACATATAACAGTGCTCGGCGAGTTGAAAGCGAGATGAAATCCGAACTGGACATCCCTCAATTGGACACAACCGGTTAACCCGGGCCCAGTCGTTCCTTGTCACTGCCACGGGCTCGGACACCTGAATGAATGTCTGATAAACTTATGGCATGGCGCATTCGAGATGTACACTTTCCGGAAATTGGTTTTATGTGGGTACCAGCACGGAAATGAAATACATTTGCTGTGTACCGTAGTTGAAACTGCAAATCAAATGACATGTTTGTGCCTTGCAGCACTTCGCTCAATTGCAATTTGTCCATCTAAAGCCACTTGTTGTTTCTTGTTTCGTCCATCTCGAATGCGCCCTTAATCAAACAGGTCTCGCATAGTAGGATACAATATGACACCTACGTGATCATCATCGTCAAAATTGTACTCGTCTTGTTCTTCTATCTCATAATAAGAAAGCGGAGTGCCTTCATCTTGCTGAGAGGTGGATGCTTCCTCATAGTTTGGCGAAACAGCTGAAAGGAACCTTTTCTTGCCAGTCTCGAGTTCATATACGGCAGGCCATATAATATAGCTGATGCTGTGAAACTGTAACCATATTAGAGTCTGGTACACTCTATAAAGTTCTCACTTATATCTACACGTTCCTCCTTTAATTCTTCTTGGTGGCAATTTAGGACGGTAAACCAATCCGGGAGGACAGCTTCTGGATTTTCCTTAAATAAAAAATTAGGTTTAGCAAGCAGTAACAATAATGAAAGGTAGAAATACTACCTCTCACATCAATTTTTTTACGAATAACATCCTCTGAAGAAAACAAAACAACCGGAATTATCGTTGATTCTGAATTGGGTAACGCTACCAATACTGTACAAGTGGAGAGCCAAAGTAATCATGCATAATTTTTTTTAAAGGACAGGCCCATCAAACTAAAACTATATTTACGAAATGTTCATAATGTATATAAAGCATTTTTATTACAATATGCACAAACCAAATGTCACATACCCTCACCCTCGAGGACTTTTTCCCATGCGTTCATCGTATATGTATACCGTAAAATTGCAGAGATCGCAGCTGTCTATGCAAATTTATCATGAGATTAAAATACGAGCTAAATTTGCATATACACCTTGGAAATCTGCAGCTTTACGGTATACATTTACGATGAGCTCATCGAAAAAAGATCCCCAGGGTGAGTTTAGGTGAAATTTGGTTTGTATATATTGTAATAAAAATGCTTTATATACGTTATAAACGTTTCGTAAATATATGTTTAGTTTGATGGGCCTATGGAGCATTCTACATACCGCCATTATCTTCTTGTATTGTTTGTAGGCTCTCATCCCATGAGACACTATTATAAAGTGATTGTGTAGAGCATTTGGAGTGTCGAAGCGCTTTTTGCATACTGGACATGTTGATCGGATGTCATCGCTCATCTAAAAATATGTGGACTCTTATTTTAAAAAAAGTCCACTGCGCCTTCTTTAAATGTGAACGAACATAGAAGCAGAGATCTTAAAAAATATTGTGCTTGACTGTTTAAAATACTGTAAGCGTTTACTGAATAAATAGAAATTGCCAAAATTGGTAGGGGTTGCTGCGGATGCATTTTGCTGCTCTATGTGTTCTTTCTCTGGATAGTATGACACAGGCGAGAGTACAAAGGCGGACAAAGTCTGTGAAACTATAGAGAGGCGCAAGAAAGAGGAGGAAAGGAGCGCATAAATGTGCGGGAGAAAGGAAGAGTACAGAGCACAGAGACGCAGTGGGAAGAATGAAGGCAGGGAACTGTCGGTGTTTCTGTGTTGGCCTCTCCACGTGCAATAACGCCTCTCCATGTCCGAATCAATGAAATGACATGGTCCCGCAGCGATTTTGAATATAGACGGATTTATTTCAAAACAGTATATCCATACTTTATTCACACATACAATCAATCAGATACAACATCAATCAAGTACATGGAACAAGCGCCGAAGTTTTTATAGCGTCGTGCTGAATGTATTTCAAATAGCACGAGTTTGGGACACTTTCGCTGCAGGACCATGTCAAACGCGTCATTCGGGGTTACGGTAGGCATTTGACATTCATGTAAAATGGTCCGTGGACAGGCATTTGTCATGGACAGGCCATGTGTGAGCCGATTGAGTAGTGTGTTGTATTTCTGGTGAATGAAGTCTATGGACCAACGCACACAAAGAACTAATTTGCTATTTTAATTACTAAAGAGCGAACGAATGATTACAAACAATGTTGAACTTATTTGAAAACCTTTCATTTCTTTGCAGAAGAAAGAGAGCGCCAACTTCATGTGACGACGGGCAAAATAATGAGGATAAAGGGTAGATTCAAATTTTAAAAGGTAGTACCATACTAAATCACAAAACAGCTCTAATACAAAAATAACTAGTAGTAGACTAATCTGAGTCTCTTACTATGTAAGATTGTGTAGAATTTCAAATCAATGACTGTGATAAAACTTTTGATTAACACACATGCATGACAGTAAAAACTATTATTGCCACTGTATTGTGTTGGCTCATATCTGTGTTTTAACACTTTAGCATAAAAGAAGCGAATTCTTTTTCAGTTTATTGAATTATAACTGTTTTTTTCCAGTGCGGTAAATGCGATTCTCGACGAGTCTTTTACATCAGATGGCATCCCTACGAGGAATAGGTTAGTTAATCTATATTAGTTACCAAATGTACAAAATCAATGACATGCATATAATTCTCTGTTTCTTTTTGACGAAACAATTATTATGGGGTTTCTGAAAATTTACCGTATTTTGAAACTAAACGAATAACATTTACCGTATGGAATTAAACGAGAATATACACAGGTTACATGCAAAAACTTGGTAGTATTGACAGAAACACGAACATTTTTTGGATACTTTTTCTTCCCACATTATTTCTTATGTTAAAAATGTCTCATTGCTTCGAATTTCAAGCATGGCGGTAAATATGTTGTTTTATGCGCACTTCGAAGAAACGTCGCACGTACTCGCCCACTTCTGGCAATTATGTACCGATGAACCAAGGAGATATGGTAGGTATTCTACCTGGAATACTGTAGAGACATTTCCGTAGCGGTGCTATGTTTAAGTGTTTAGTAAATGAAGGTACACAGTGATTAGTACATAGTAAGTAAAGGTCATAGTACACCAGTGCAATACAGTAAAGCATATTGCAAATTGGAAACTAAGGAAGAAACTGGTATGGTTTTCAATTGGATTAATTTTATATGTTTTTATTTGTAGTGATTGATTATTCTGCCTCTTTTAGTTCGTTGAAGAATTGGAAGTGACCAAATGGGCTGATACAATGCAGACGAAATTGAACGAGAACACGAAGAAGACTTCGAGAAAAGCATCGAATACAAGTGAAAACAGTAAGGTGGGAAGGTTTGACAACAGGCGAGTTGCCTGATTACTTATGTATTAGAATACAGAATATTCCTCTCTAGTACTGTAGGACATGTTGAGGGGTTGAGGAGAGCTATGTTGACTTTCAGGATTGATATAATACGTAGGGTTAGGAGAGGCCTCGTATTATTTTAGCTTAGTCTTTTTGGTAATTTTTGGTTTATTCTAGTTATGTGACGAGGTGTTCTATCCGAACGGACAGCCGAGTTCTCAAGGCAAAGGAGGCAATGGGGAACAGAAGACGAAGAGTCCGCGCAGACCGTCAGTAGCTGAAGTTATGCAAATGAGACATCTGACTAGTCAGGGACTGTACTTTAGGTCAGTTTTTTGTGGATACATACATGCATACACGCACGCATGCACGCACACCCACGCACGCACGTACACACATACACACATGCGATGTATTTCAGTAATTTGTGCGAACTTAGCCAACCTTTCACGGTTATGAATTATCCTCGTGTTGTTTAATGGCGAACATACATATGTGCAATTTGACCTGCTCTATATGAATTATTTATTTCAGTGCTCCGCCTCCTCCTATGTCTCCTATGCCCGGAGTTGGTCAGCAGATGGGCAATATGCAGCAATTACCGTATGGTTATGGTTATCCTCTCCCTAATATGGCCTCCAGCTATTACTATCCAACTGGCCTCATGCAAATGCCGCAGCTTCGGCCTCCGAACGTATTGCGCACGGGAACTCAGCCTTCTAGTGGTCCTTTGATACCTGGAAACGGCCTTACAGTACACCGCCAGCAAGCCCCGCCCACTCCTCGTATAGTGTACAGAAGTGTACCGGCTTCCCAGTGGATTGAGGGACAGTATCCGAGAGGACAGGTTGTGACGTCACAAGTTCCGCCCATGCAGATGAATACGCATGGATACGCTCAATATCAGACGATGAATCAGGGACAGCAACAGAGAACTCAGGTAGAACTCACTGTTTGATTATCCTGCTCCTCTGGTAATACTTTTTTGATTCTTGGCCGATCACCACTCTCCCATGGGGATTCCCCGTCTTTTTCCTGGTCTCTCACATAGAATGCTATTTCAGGGATTTCCCCGAGGGAAAGTGGTGAATATGGTCTCTGGACTCTTGGGTAGTTTAGGCAATTGGGTAAGTTGTCTCGTTTGATAATTTGTCACGCTTCAGGTCCTGCACTTGACCCCTTTTTTATTTCCAGCTCCCCCCTTATATGGTTCAGCAGAATGGAATGGGAGCTAATGTGTGGCCCCAGAGCAACCCCTTTGTTGGTGAGTGGTTATTGTGTGGCGTAGCTAGAGCTTATTCATATTGTACATATTGTAACTTCCAGAGAAAACAAAACACTCGATATTGTTTTTGCAGTTTTCAGTGCATTGCAGTTTTGCAGGAAAAAAGTGAAAATAAAAATAACAAAAAGCAAAGCAGATGATTCCTTACATGGGATCGGGTGTTTTCGATAATTTGCAGTTTTAAGTGTTTGCCACTGTGTTTTTCAGATCCGCGTCCAGTGTTTGCCCCACAATCGCAAAGCGCCATGTATGACAATAAACTACCAAACGCTATGCCGCAGACGCAGACGGTAGGATATCGATTGTTTATTATCATTATATTCTGCTATATAGATTATCCGGATCTCTATGTTCCATAAAAACAGAATATTTAATATGCGTCCTATACTGTAGTCAGCAGTCTGTTGTATAGGACCTAGGACACCTTTTATCTCACGAGCATCAGGACGGCTAGACATTCCCTGCTCAGTCTTGTTAAAGCGAAATACCACCCGGTTTGGGGTTTTTTCACCAAAAATAGTTTGAAAAAAGTTATAAACGAAATTAAACATAAAAACACAAACAAATAAGTGCATCTTGCACAAAAATGTTCTCAAACAACCATATTTTGCGATTTTGTATGGGAAAATTCGCTTTAGGCGATTTGCCGATTTCAATACTAGCACGGCCCTGGAAAAATCGAGGGATGGCCTTTTCAAATTATAACGCACTCCGCAGCATCCAAATGACGAAATGTTGACAAAATATTTTGAATTTGGCTAGTAAAATTCCAAAAACACACGGTTTAAAAACGGTGGTCAAAATATTTTGAATTTGGCTAGTAAAATTCCAAAAACACACGGTTTAGATGCTGCGGAGTGCGTTATAATTTGAAAAGGCCATCCCTCGATTTTTTCACGGTTGTTTACTCCTCCTCTTTTTGTATTTTTTTTGTTGAGACCGACCGCTAATTCGCTTTAATTCACATTTGTGCATTTTCTAGAACACGAATAGGAATCTTTATGGAGATCAAACGAGATTTAGTGCCGGCGCGGATGCTGCGCATGTTGCGAATAATGAAGCGGGTATGGTTTCAAGGCAGTTTATAGAATTATATTACGTGGGTGAAGCTCAATGAACTTATTCTTATTATTGTTAATGTTACCTTGAACTTGTGAATGAGAAACGTGCTTGAATAGGATATGTGCTCATCATTATTGAAAAACCAAAAGATAAAAAAAAATAAAGTGTACCCCGTTATATCAACACCAACACATTAGCTATCGTAAATGTTTAGTTTTGAAGTAAGCTAACTTTTGTGTTATATTTGTCTGTGCCTCTTATAGCTCTCTTTGCAGATGATTCCGGCCCTCCGAAGCTGATAGCAGAACACGACGTGCCTTCTGCATCTTGTCGATCGTCGGCTCATTTGAATCCATTTGAAACTCCCGCTCATCCTGCACATCACGATGTGAAGCACCAGCCATCCGCTGAGTATCACACGTCTACTGTCAATGACTCGATTCCGACTAGTTTCGGACAAGCGACGTCTGATGCTTATGTTAGCGGTAAGTGCAGTTAAGCAGTTTCTGGGAACATATGGACGTTACGTTACAGCTAAACGTTTTATTGCTTTACAGGCCTGTTAGTAGTAACACTAAAACTTTATTTTATGTTCAGATGATCGTGCACGTGTGCAAAATGCTGGAGAACAGCATATGGACGGTTCTGCGATTACCTTTTCGGGCACTGATGACTCACAGGTCGGAATTGTATTGTGTATGAATGGTTTCCTTTTGTTAAACATAATTTATTGTGAAAGGACTATCATAATAATCGATTCAAGCTTACAATGTCTCGATCGATAGTATGTGCCAGTGGACTTAGTCATTTTAGTCCGCAGTTCAGTAATTTCAAATGTTCCTAATGTTTCTAAATGAACACTTTTGGTTTGTTCAGGTGGATATTCTTATCGACACTCTTCTCCTTCTGAATGCAGTGGAAAGGGAATCGGAACAGACGAATTCAATCAAAAGACGACTTTCGGAAGTACTCACCGACACACAGGTGATTTGATACTCAATTGGGAACGAACATTCCGATTTGATTTGATTTGTTATGCCGTGATTTGATTTGACATATTTGATACTCAACGATCTGGAAACACATTGTTTCTTTATGGACTATTTTGTTAAGGTACAGCTATTAGAACATTTTCTATTTTTTTTTGAGATTGTAATAATAATGCTAATTGAAGTTAACAGCTGATATAGTATCCAGAGAAACGTTTACAACACCACTTTATGTACAAGAATCATAATGAAACCTAGCGCTGATGTTTCCGTCAAACCAAGATTTAAAATATGTATTATACACGTGAAGAGCGTAGATTACTATAATTATAACGAGAATAACTGCCGTCATTCAGATCTTCGCTCTCCTGGACCGTGGTGGTGGGCATCAATTAGTCGGAGAACTATTTCAGATGAAATCGAATAGAAGACTACAGTAGTTGTTGTGGGTGGGGTGTTTCTTAAGACTACAGTAATTAGTGTGGGTGGGGTGCAAGACTACAGTAGTTAGTGTGGGTGGGGTTTTTCTTAAGACTACAGTAATTAGTGTGGGTGGGGTGCAAGACTACAGTAGTTAGTGTGGGTGGGGTGTTTCTTAAGTGTTTCTTGTTGGATTGTCATTGTTTCGAGCATACTGTACGCGGTAGAGTAGATGTTTCAACTTTTGAGTCCCTTCATTGTTTAGTTTTTCTTGCCATAGTCGTGTTGATTTGCTTCTGTACTTTTTGTTACTTTTCGATATTAATATATGTATTAGCATAGATAGTTGTTTTTAGTATTAATAAGCTTAAGTGCAGGCTAGTTATTTGTGTTGTTTTATTGATGCATTGTTGATAACGCTGTTATTTTCTTCTTCGTTATTTGATCATGAGTTCCTCACTAACGAATTTCTGTGTAGAATTTGTGTACATAGAATATTTGTTTCTTTAGAATTTACTTTGGCATAGTTCCAATATTGCTTGTTGTTTCCTCTAACAAAATTTTTTTTACACTCATTTGGTAGTTCTCCTTAGATACTTTATATTAAAGAAAAGATGTGAGGCGGCAACAGTGAAACTATTATGCTGTTAGGTACTATACTATGCAAGCAGATTGGAAACAGCGAACCAAAAGCATAGTCGGTATTTTAACTGAACTTTTCCATCTCGGAATAGTCGTGTAGTAAAGAAATAGCATGGAAATTGGAAATTCGGAGACCGAGACAATTCCGAGATGGACAAGTTCAATTAAAATACCAACTCATATCGCGACGTGGTCGCGCGTGCAAGTTATGAGCGGCTTGTAGGAAACCGTGTTGGACGCGTGTTGCCTAAACGATGTTTTGTCAGCTTCAATCGTTGGTCATTTTTATTATTATCTGTTATAAATATTCAGCATACCGTATCTTTACTTACTCGAGATACCGTATCTTTACTTACTGCACTTTTGCTCTTTTTTCTATTGTATTTGGTCTCAAGCTCATTTTCTCAATTGCTCATAACTTCTCGCTACCATCTCATATTACTGTATCTCACTTCATTGTTTGTTATTTAATAATCATGATGTAGTAAACTTTTTTTTCATATGTTTTTTTTTTCGTACTCAAGATGACGTGTAAGGTACAGTCAATATAACACACACTTTATATGTAATAAAGAACAGACAGTATACAAAACCGAAGGAATATGAGTTGAATGGGTATTGGCACTGCATGTTTACAGGATCGCAATTTGTTCATTTTGTGTTTTTGAAGAGAATGAATTTGATGATATCCGTGCTTGTTGACATCGAGCCCTCGATTCTAAACATTGATTGATGATGCATTATGGATACTTCGGCAATGGACCTTCAACGCTAACTTTGCTGCTGCCGGCACGCAGAAAAAAGCCAGTCCGCCGCGCTAGGAGCGCGCGACTAGTGTACATTCCAGTTGAAGCACCCGTCTCCCTGTGCTGGCTCATCTTTTTTAGCGCCGCGCCCGTATTGATCATGGAAAATAAGAAGGTATTAAAGCGAAATGCTAGCCTCGTTGGAAAATTTGCATATGATAAGCAAATTCTATGTATCCTATGCTAATTTTGTACGATTGCCGTGGACAATCGTACAACATTAGCATAGGATACATAGGATTTGCTTATCATATGCAAATTTTCCAAAGGGGTTAGCATTTCGCTTTAAGGGAACACCTACATTTATAATTATGAGTAACCGTACACGTACGCTATCCCACTTTTTGAGTATTTAAAGGGAGAGGCCCACGAGAAAAAGTATTTCTTCAATTTACTTACGCACAATGTCCGGTATCTCAGAAATATTACTGTGAAAGCCGCATAAATTTGCATCTAGAACTCGCAGAGATATTCTATGCTAAACAGTTCGACCAGGTACCGTAGTCAGCAACACAAAAATTAGTTTTTACGGTTTATATCCGTGCACTTGCATTCCTTTTCAACGTAATAATGTTCAAACGAATATAGATCATTACTACAATTATAAAGAGACGTTTCCAACACAGGAATGCCCTAAAAGCGCGAAAATTGATCCTGACAACGGTACCTGGCCGAACTGTTTGCCGGAGAATAACTCTGTGAGTTCCAGGCTTCAAACAATGCGGTTTTCACAGTAATATTTCTGAAATTCCGGACATTCTGTGCAAGTAAATTGAGGAAAACTTTATTCTCATGGGCCCCTCCCTTTAATGTGAGATGTAAAATACACTGGAGACTGGCACGCAATGATAGTTTGCTTACGTGAATGTTTGTCTTTTTTTTCACTTAGTGAAGTAACAATTCACATGTTTTGACTGCACTATTATTAAAATGATCCCACCCATTGAATATCCAATCCACAAATTTGTCAAATTCTTGTTGGTCGAAATCCGATTTGTATGTCTCTTTATGGGGAGTTAGATTGTATTTTGCCGTCCAGAACTCTTGTCTGAATAGCTGAATTTTAGCTGAAGAATGTTTGTTGGGACTAAGTGCCACTGCAATGTACAGTACTCCTGGAAGGCATTCACTGGTGAAACTCGGACTCGAGTGGTGCGCGGCGAGAATCGGGCGCGCAAATGTGGCGCGAGCCTGGTTCGTAGACTGGACGAAAATGGGAATTTCTGTGTCAATAGAATAGAATAAAATAACATATTTAGCCGATAGGAAAGTGCCCACCGTTTGTCCAGGTCTCCTTCAATTCTCTCCAAAACGTCTAATCGGGTGGCTGTGGTGGGCGAAAATCCCCTGGGCTGGGAAGTTGATCTCCGGACATCGGTTCTTTTATTTGATAAACCTGAAACACGTCTGTGAGCCATCGTCTAATTGTAAGGTTAGTTTGCGCCTCATTTCTTTAAAAGAAGAAGAGTTACTACTAAATAAACCTTGGCAGGAAGATTCAAAATGGGTTTAAATCGAAATCGGTTTTTGAAACGCATCGTGGACCTCTGAATTCTTTCGTATTTATGCTAAGTTGCTCGAATTTAGCGCGATTTTTTACTCTTATTCATTCTTATTTGCACATGCTGCATAAGAATGCAGGTGCACTCGATAAGTTTCAAATCCGGCCGATATTTCGCTTTAACTGAAGCGAGTGTCACACGTGAGTTCCCCTTTGATTCTTATCCATAAATGCATCTTGACAGTATGAGATGGACAAGAAAAACAGGCATAGACGTCATACGTCTGAGAAAGTGTTGTGGGTATCTACATAGCCGCGCGTATATTTTTCTCTATTCCTGCATAGTAGCATTTTGATTTTTTTTTTACTTACTTAATTACCGTAATGCCCTACTCTTCATCTAGAGCTGTCCATGGATAGTTAACCAACCTAAACTATGTGCACTGGGTGAATTCCTAAGTGGTGTTCTTCTCTGTCCAAATGAGAAAATAGCTGATCGTGAGATGGTTCTTGGACGGGATTCAGCATTTGGCGAGGTTTCTAGAATTGGAAAATTGATATTTGATATGTTCAAATTCTCTAACTGCGTTCCCTTTTGGCGAAACAAAGCGCACATCTGTCTGTTTATACAAAACATACTAGAGCTTTATATCACAAAATGAGTGCCGGGAAATGTGATTTTTTTTTCTCTGCGCTCATTCCTTTTTTTGGCAAACGTGATTCGTGATTGATGAATTGATTTTAGCAATAAAAAATTGCGAATAAACTTTTTATAAATATTCTGAAACGGATAATAATTGCTTCGAAGGAGTTGAATTAGATTAGTGCACAAAATTAGCATGAAAGTCGCACAACGATATGCTAACTTGTCATTTAGTAGTCGTAGAATTTTAGACGGCTTCATTACTTTTATGATTTATGTGATTACTTTATATAGTTTATGTTTTAAATTAAACATGATTTGATACTTTTAATCCACTTTCAGATGTTGTCTCGTCATGTCCAAACACTTCGACGGTTTGTGCCCAGAAAGGTGAACGGGAACTCATTCCGTTATATGTCATTTGGTAAGGCTGAATACTCTCCCCAACCTTTTTTTAAATTAACTTAGCACTATCATTTACCCTGGGACCTGGGATATAGGTAGGGGTCCTTGGTGAAGTTGTCCATGGTAAATAAGTAAACTTTGACCGGTGCGCGGCGCAGAACAATACCGAGTGCATTATGGGAGGGAGGTGGGCGAGATATAGTCGGCCCACTCTTTGTGGGCCAGTTGTTAGCCGCACATCGGCGAAGTTTCCATTACACTGGGGGCTGCTAGCTCCAGGACTAAAATTGAGGATTTGATTTCCAATGTTCATTGTATGTATTTCAGCTTATTAGTTCAGATCTGACCGATGAGCACAAGCAATTGCGCGACACCGCGCGGCAATTCGCACGCGATGAAATCTTGCCGGTCGCGGCTGAATATGACAAGACTGGAGAATATCCCTGGCCAGTGATTAAGAAGGCTCACGAACTGGGATTGGTGAATCCGACAATTCCACAGGAGTACGGTAGGTCGGATTTGAATTAGAATGTATCTCGTTGGCAAAATAAACTTCGCTCACAAATCGCGTAATCGGCAAAGAAAGAAGTCTCAAGTCTGCTTCCACACCTGTCTGATTCCGCTTCCGATAAATAAATGACGTAATATTAGCTTGAATTGATAGCCATGTTTATGGACATTTGCACAGATTCTATGCGGTTCCACAATGAACAGACTATCGGACATATTCGATTAAGTTAAGATTAGGAAACACATACGGACACGGAGCAACGAATCATGCTATTGTCGTAGAGTAGTTATGTTACACTTTCGCGCGCCAAGTTCACTTTTCCATTTTCGAGCAGTATTACATTAGGTGTATGCAAAAAAACGCTGGAGGTGTATGTAACTTTCCTACTGCAGGTAAAATTCTACTATGCGAAACTGCGATAACATGGACTACATGGATGATACTTTCGCATGCGAAAGTGCGCGAAACCGTAACATAAATGCTGTATCGTGACGAAGTAAAATTCCCATACTCTCATGATGTGTTCTTTTGAGGCGGCCTTGGTCTGGGCATCTTCCCGTGTACCCTCATCTCCGAGGCTTTTGCCTTCGGATGTTCTGGAATTGCGACTGCAATGATGGTGAATGAACTGGCAGAAACTCCGCTCATCATGTACGGAAGTGAATTTGTCAAGAAGAAGTTCCTGACAAGAATGACAGAACAACCACTCGTCGCGGTTTGTTTCAGTTTTTTTTATAAACATGAAAGGGAAAGGGCGCGTTCGGGACTGATTTTCCGAAAGGAAACTATGCAATTTCATCGCAAACCATGCTAATTTGTTCTTTTCCATGCTAATTCATATTGTATTTTTTGTTTTCTCCAAGCATTAGAACGTTTCCAAAATGTCCATCCCGAACGATGACTTTGCATAGTTTCCTTTGGGAAAATCAATCCCGAACGCGTCCTTACAAAGGAAATGTTCCCGCAAGATTCTACACATGATTACTACAAGTGTAGACCAAAAACATGGAGATTCAAGATTCAAGAATAAAACTCGCATAATCCTTTAGTCATACGCCGTGACTGAACCGGCTGCCGGTTCCGATGTGAGCGGAATCAAGTCAACTTCTGTGAAGAAAGGCGATGAATATATCGTGAATGGAAATAAGATGTGGATCTCAAACTCGGGACACGCTAGTTGGTGAGGGCAGAAATAAAAAGGCTTCATCGGGGTTTACAGGTGAAAACCCGCGTCATCGCCGCGCACAAAATAAAGGGGCCGCCGCTGGTGCGCGAGCGCCACAGGTGCGACACATGTGTTCTATTTCACTTGACGCATCTGCTGCGCATAATTTAGAGAAGGCGCACCAGGTGCGCAACAAGTGCGCCAGTGGTGCGACTTATGGTGTCAGCGCACACCTGGCACCCCCGCCATGGTGCGCCGCGCCCCTGTGGCGTAACCTGTTTTTGTGCGCGGCGATGGCGACGAGTTTCACTTTGCGTGCGCCTATTTATCTAACATCCTCCATGTACGATTGATACTAGCTCATCTTAGTAGGCGACTGTTAAATCAGAGAAGCTCTCCGCCCAAAACTATACATCTCTGATGATAATTTATAGAAGATTGTAATCATTGTAAGAGAGTTAATTAGTTCTGCCAAATAAATAACTTTCCCTTTAGGTTCTTTGTTCTCACACGCGCTGAGGGTGAGAAGGGCTATACTGCGTTCGCAGTGGATCGTGATACTCCCGGTATCTGTTTATTTATTTCATTTATTAGGACTTTGGTCCTGTTACGGCTATATCCAAGCACTAGTCTATTCTCTTAAGTTCACTGTATTTTTCAGGAATTGCTGTCGGTAGGAAGGAAATCAACATGGGACAACGTTGCTGCGACACTCGCGGAATCACTTTCGAGGACGTTCGTATTCCGGCGAATCAGGTTGTCGGAGAACACGGAGGCGGATTCAAGGTACGTGTTGGTGCAGTGGATAGTGGTGAGGACTGTTAGGAAAGAGATGCTGGTTCGGTCCCAGTCTCTACATTGGTGCTGTACCAAGGTACAAGACCCATCACCAAATTCTACAAATTCTCCATTAGGTTGCGATGGAAACCTTCAATCGCACTCGTTCAATGGTGGCTGCTATGGCTTGTGGAGTAGCTCACCGAGCACTGGATGAAGCAGCAAAATATGCATTGGAGAGAAAGACTTTTGGAACCGAGATTGCAAACCATCAGGTATTACTTGGAGACTTTGTATACTCAAACTGCATCTGCTCTAAGAAAGGTCTGAGAAGTTCCTGATTACAATAGCAAAGCACCATAGCCTTTCGTACGCAGTACTTACCTGCTCGGACTATTTGAAAACAGAAATTGGTAGGCACGCAGAATGCGGGGTTCGAAACTGTATTTTAGATAAGTAAAGATAAAGAGCAGCCCGTTATATCAACCAAAATCCGCAGAAACCGTGCAGGGGGTCTTGCAGAGCAAGACAGCGTGGTCAGCGTTAAGCTTCTGGTGCTCAAACTTCTCGGGAAGCCGATTTATCTCCGCCAGTTTTACCCAGCTTCCAACTTTGACACCTTTGGTAGGGTGAGGGGGTTCCGGGCTGGGATCGAACCAGTGACCGGTGGCGTGAGCAAGTAGCAAGGGCCTTGCCACTCGACCACGCCCCCTGTTACTGTATTAGCGTGTACTAATTAGTAAAGATGTATTCTGTGTGATTCTCAGGCAGTTCAATTCCTCTTGGCCGATATGGCAATGAAATTGGAACTGGCCCGTCTAATGACTTACAAAAGTGCATACGAGGCTGATCAGGGTGAGGTTATTCTATTAAACACTCTTTGGGGTACTGTATCGGTAGGACTTCTGGCTCGTTTCTTACAATTAGTTTGTGAATCGTTCCCAAATACATTAAAAGATCTTGAATGAATGTGAATATATGAAAATATTTGTATTTTAGGTCTATTAGGACTTTAAGAATGACACAGTTTAGCTTGCAAATGGATGTTTTAGGCCGCCCTAGCGCTTATTTCGCTTCAATTGCAAAGTGTTTTGCTGCGAATACAGCCAATGAAAATGCCACCTCCGCCGTGCAGGTCTTTGGAGGTTAGTTGTGACAAATGTTATAAAATATATATTTCTGAAAAATGGCTAATTAGGAGAATTCGCGGCTAATTAGGATAATTAATGTTTTGCGTTTGATTGCCTCAGCTGATTATAATAAACATAATTATCTTCATTATTAATTAACATTTTAGGTAACGGTTTCAACACTGAGTACCCGGCTGAAAAGTTGATGAGAGATGCAAAAATCTTCCAAATTTATGAAGGGACAACTGAAGTACAACACTTAATCATGGCCAAGACTCTTCTGAAACGGGTCCAGGAAAATGGATCTTACTAAGGGAAATAAGAGTTATATAGTTTATTCTTTTTGTAATCTTTGAGGTAATAAAGTAATTTGTAGTATTCAGCCTCGTATGTCACCTGCCTTACTTTTCACAAAAAGTTTGTTTTGTTATAAATTATTTAACAAATTACCTGACTCAGAAGACATTGTTTAACTTCAGTGCCCTTCGATCAGTTACTCTCAACTGAAAGAATTTCACTGTAAATCGATAAATAGTACAGAATTAATCGATTAGGAAATTATTGGATAGTGCTGATGTGATGCTACAGATATGGAACCATTTTAGTAACAATATAATAGGAGCCTTGAATCCTTTGAACAAGTATTTTTGGAAGTCAAAAACATAATGCGCAAAAAATCAAAGAACAATCGTAGTTTCATGTATACGACGTTTTCTGTTGCTATTGACGATGAATATATAGTATTTATATTAGCATATACGAATTTTATATACTTCGTTTGTCTGGGAATAATATAAAAACGAAATTATCCTGATGAATTCGGAAAGTTGTGTCTCTGTTAGGGACGCATGACGGCATGACATGTAGATGCGTAAGAAGGGAGCTCTACGGACACATTTGAGTTGTGTTTTCCTTGTATACGGAGGATTATAAGTGATGGATGAATGTGAAACGACATGCCTTTTCTTTGCATTTATAGTATAAAAGGTTTTTTGGGGGGTTGGAAATTATTATCAGCCGTTCGAAGAGTCCTAGGGGCTCTTCTCAGGCTGGAGGAATCGGCCTTCGGCCGATTGTTACCCCATTAAAAAAAAGAAGAATAGCTACAAAGTAAAAAAGACAACTCTCGTCTCTTTCTCTCCGTGAAACATGTGCCACTTACATTCACACGTCCACAAAGTCATTTCTGCTTGTGGAAATATAATTATGAGTTTGGATCTCCACTCGGCTAATGCTACCATGCAAATTTATGAAAATCTTTATGAAAAGATTTCGTTTCGTTCGCACAAACAAAAGACCAAATAAACTCTTCTCCTTTATGTAACAAGAAGATTAGTTAGCGTACAATTAGTTTTGCTTTTATATAGAAGGGTGATCGAAATATGTGGAAAGTATCAACAACTGGGGAGCCGTTTTCTTATTATTTTCTGTATTTTAATAAATATGCTAATATGCATTCTTTGTATACTTTTGGAAACACCAAAAGTATACGTATACGTGTCAAGCAATGCTTGAGAATATTTTATTTTGGCAGAAGGAAGCAGTCTATTACCAATGGATTTCCATGGATAATATCATTTTCTTCACAAAGGTCACCTTCGAGATTGGCCGTCTGCCAGAGGAAAAATTGACAAATTTAAAGCGGTATAACACCCGGTTGTTGAAAAGTATTCCGGGCGCTGTATTCCCATGTGATGTACGCAGATGCAGATGACTGCGCGATACTGCGCGATTTTTACAGCCGTTTCAAATATAACGTTTCAAAGACGGGTCGTTTCAATTATAACGTTTCAAAGACGGGTCGATATTTCGCTTTACAGTGTTTTTATTCGACCGGTGTCTGGTTTTGAAAAGTGTACAGGACAAACTGCAGGCAAATGTCTTATATGCAAATATCTGCGCCATTCTGTGCATTTCCGATTTCCGGCACGGAAGGTAACGAAATTTTTCAAATTCGTGCAAAGGTATCCCCTTTATAAGACGTTTACGAACGTCATGCTAATAAGACGTACTAAGTACTACTATAATGGTTCTCAATTAGTAAAATCCGCAACGTTTTCTGTTCATTTTCAATGCGCATTAATTATTCCGCAATTTGTGATTTCTGTCAAAGAGAATCAAACCACAGAGAAAAATCGTAATTGTGTGTGAATCACGTGTTCTTTTAATCTTTCTAAAATCCTTTTAGGGTTAGGGTTAGGGTTAGGGTTTGGGTTAGGGTTTGGGTTAGGGCTAGGGCTAGGGTTAGGGTTACACAAGTTCATTATTATTCCCGGAATACTATTTTTTATTAATGTAGTGATTAAAAAGAGAACAATTATAGGTCACTTTATTAATAAAAAAATCTCTTATGCTAAAGTGCATTAGAGCTTAGAGCATTAGTTGGATACCTCATTGACCGCATATGGACCCAGTTGACTAAATTAACATACGTTGGACCAAACCTCAGTCTCGTTGATTACGTAGTTGGTCCATAACTAAGGTAAAAGGGAGTTTTGTGCCCACGGAAGTATGGTCGAACGACCTTTATTCTAATGTATAAGAGAGCAAAAAAAGTATGTCTGATGTTCTTATTTTTATATGAACGTTTATGTCTTCGTTGTCATATATTTCCATTGCTTTCAGGTTGTCTCACCCCCGAAAATCACCTTATTTCTATAAAAGGAGAAGGCCCTTATATGGATATTGTGATAAACTGAGACTAGGAAGACGGCGGCTATTTTTATCATATTATGTCCTTTTATACTTATGTTTTGAAGAAATACTAAATCCTCTTTCTACATTTTATATGTCTTATCGAGCCGTATACCTATGTATGGTTGTAACATGTATTATTGTAAAACATTTCCTAACATTTATGAACGCTACCAATTTGAATTGCTGTTGATAAATTTAAAGCAGAGCAATCGAAACCAAAAGTTTTTAACTGTGTAAAGATATGCAATGTTGCAATATAAAAACTGTTTATACATGTATTCCCTGCGGTTCATCAACCTTACACCTTGCACCGAAGATACTTGACTGCTTAGGGTTATTCTAAACGGTTAAACTCATTGCAACTCATTGTAACATTTGGCCTGTTTGCGGCTCGAGATCGGCAAGCAACTTGCCTAGCCAATGATATCTCGTGTTTTCACGCCGCGTAGACACCAACTTGCCTCTTGCAACCTTTCTCAATATAAATAGTACTTCAGCGATTTGCAGAGCCGTAGAAGCGACGAAAGTTTGGCCCAAAATCGAGCTTCTTCCCTCAGAAATCGAATAAAATCAGCAAGAATCTCCAACTAATCTTATATACTGTATATTTCCTCATTTTAATCTCCCACAGCCGGGGTTTAATGCAATTTTCGAAGCAAAAGGAACACATCAAATTTGCATTGGTTTTCGGTCTATTTGTTAGTAAGGCAGAAAGGAAGAACAAACTAAGCTTCTAAGCTGCAAATCAATCAGTTTTCACTGGCTAAGGCTCTTTGTTGCTCTATTTTTATTGGACTATTGGAACCAAAGTTATGCTTGCTTTCTTTCTGGAAACTCGTAACTCCTAAGGATAAGGTCAAGGAAAGAATCTGAGGAAGGCATATTTCCTAATTCAAGTACAAGCAACGCCCTTACAATCATCAAATATTTTGAACCCTTCCAAAAATAGCCCTTTTAATTTATTTGTTCACATTTGGAACAGTGTTTGCATAAAAGATATTCGTTCCCAAACCAAGCTCTTTCGGTCCCGCACATTTACGATTTACACGATTTACGCACCTTTGAAAGTCGCAATACGTCGATAGTTCAAGTTTTTTTTACCATTTCGCATCATAACACGTTAGGTTTATTATTGCTAAGTTAATTTACAGCGTTCTGCTAATTTGTTGATTGAAATTACAACACTTTTTTATTACTCTTGTCCAAAATTGTCATACATATTTATTTGAACACTTCTGCTTAAATTAAAGGGAAATACCGGCCGGTTTCTGAAACACATTGTAGATAACTGAATTCTTGCGTATTTATGCAAAGTTGCTCGAATTTAGCGCGATTTTTTCTTCTAATTTATGCTCGTTTGAATGTGCTGCATAAGAATGCTGGTGTACTCGATACGTTTCAAAAACCGGCCGGTATTTCACTTTAAAATCATTATCTTACAAAATTGTCATTGAGGGTTTGAGAATCACACATCGCGAGTAACTTCCTTGATTTTTGATGTTCCTTATTTGAATATTTAATTTCTAAACTTGTTCCTCTTTTAAATATTTCTCGTGTATAAAAATTCGATATTCCCTCGATTCCATATTCCATGATTCTGCATATTTTTTTGTGTCATTTCTGCTTTACTATTTACACGCATGGATGAGCCGCACACGGAAAGGAGAGAAATATATTCATTTTGGATTGCAGTAGAAAGATTTCGTGTGGATTCAAGGTTTACATTTACTTCCTTATGTAGAGTCAAAGATTGCTTATTTTTTATCAAACTTCATGTTCAAACAAACAGTTTATTAATTACTGTCCCAGAGCAATTGCGCTGGCGGGGCACCTTGACGCGCAGCAATTGACCAATGGCGGGTGCATGGCGCATCTGTGGCGCAGCCACCGGTATGCCACAAATGCGCCGCAACCCACCAGGTGGATTTGCACGGTGCCCTACCCAAACGTGCAAACTAGGTTCGAAATTGCATGCTTTTTTACATTATCAAACACTGAATATGTTACCCGCTGAAAAAATTGCATTTATTGAATTGATTCTTTCATAGGTATTATCAGGCGAAAGGTCTTATCAATGATTTTCAAATTTGGTGTAAATCACGAAAAAATATATGGGTTTGGATGGGTAAAACTCTAGGTTATAGACTGGCCATGGCCATTTGTGTATCATAAATGGAGCGGGTATCGTCTGTACCTTTGAGTGGGAGGATCCAATAGACCGTAAACATAGCGGACATTTTTGAATAAGTGCGGCGTCGAATGAAATTCAATTACCTGATTGTCAATAACAGGGGCGCCAATTCAAATTCAGGGCGCGTTTGAATAATTACTGTATAAACATGGCTCTGACGGAAAACAATGCATATTTTATCGCGAAAAACACCAGAATACTTTGATTCGGCTATATCCCAAGCTACCGATTTTCATTGAAACTTACCATTGTTTGGATTTTTTATAGATTTAACAAGTTTCAGAAAATTTCATGACTAGTTTGGTTGATAAACATTAGTATTGAATATTTCAGTTCTCAGAGAAGCTTCTGTACACAAGTTATTAAAATTTGGAGTTATATTTCTTGAACTAATGAATGGATTCAGCATAATTTGTGCTTACTTACTTCCTAGTATTATCCTAAACTAATAGTATATATTTATGATTCGACAAATGATTGTTTTCTCTCTTTTCGTGTACTTTTTTACACATTGAGACTGAGACAGACAACCCATTTGTATGCAACTCATTTGAGAACATTGTTATTACGTGTTGATACTTTCGGAATACTACTTACAATTTACAGTACAGATACGACTTTAATTTTATCAACAAAAGACTAAACCTATGGTTAACTCGTAAATTTTGACATTCAAAAGCCAAAGTACTATTCCTTACTTACATCCTATTTCCCTACCGTATGCTTTATTGTTTAAAGGGACGCGGTCACCGTTTTGACCCTTATGTATACTTTGTGTTTTTATTAACTGCACAGTATGAAAAACATAGTGTTGGAAAAAATCCGACGAAAAACGCTGTTTTCAGCGAGAAATTCATTGATTAAAAAAGTTGCGTCCGATCCAAGGTCCACAGTTAGCCATAGAAAACCAAATGTTATAATGCCCGCGAGGTATTCGACAGATTAATTAGTGGAATAACGTTCGTCGAGTCATGATCAGCACGGCCATATGCTGGACAATTACTAGGGTTACGGTGCGTATTGGTTCGAGGATAAAATTTTTCGTCATCATTTTACTCGCTGTTGCCGCATTTCTTGCAAAACATTTTCCCAGCACTATCTTATTATATAAAGTTGGGAGCTTTGTTTGTTTGTTTGTGCGTTTGTTTGAATGTACGTTTGGATGATGTGCGTTACGCTCAGGTTGTAGGATTGGTTCAGTAGTTCACGTTCCCGTGCACTGAGCCATCTCACTTCCCGAGCGCCCCTCTCACAAACGTCCAAAAAAGGCTGCATATGTGGAATATGTGTGGTGTATCGTTCGGGCGTTTCTGCGGCACAAAGGGTTCAAAGAACACTCACGGCACAAAACTCAAAGAACGACCAATTTTGAAAACTTGAAATCACGCTTTTTCGTCTAATGCTTTATTTACTCTTATTTTACAAAAATTTTCCGTATTGCCTTTCAACGTGAGATTATCCTCACCTTGAGCAACCTACGAGAATCCAGCCCTGAGCTACGCACTCGCAGACTGCATATACTCACTGCATATACTCAATACTCACCAACACCATTGCGGATGGCTCACTCGAATGCCACACAAAATGTTGCATTATACTCCAAGGAAGCGGAGTATCGGCCGAGCGATAATGTTCAAGGAACATCCACTTGCTGTGCAACGCCATTGTGGAGCGCTCACATGAGCACCACACAAAAGTTTGCATGTACACCAAGGGCGCGGAGTACATGCCGAGCGATAGAGTTCAAAGAACACCCACTGCAGGGCACCTCCACTGCGGAACGCCCAGTGAACGCCACAAAGGCTGCCATATACAGAATGCTTGCGGGGTATCTTTCGAGTGATTGTGCGGCAAGTAGGCCGAGATCCCTGTTCCATGCAATTCTCTGTTAATCTCCGACCCAATGCGCGCCCAAATTATGGCTTTCGACCCCACCGCCGACGGTAAATATGACTGAAATTTGCAGTGCCGACCCTTTAGCAGTACAAATAGTGTAGCAGTACAGTAGACAGCAGCAGTGAACGCATGCCAGCCAAACTGACCCAAGTGTGACCCAGGTCCGACCCAACTGGCGCGCTTGCAGCCCTTCCGCATGCACATCGCATTTTTCACGATGATTTTTTCAAATTTTTTTGAAGTCCTGCACTTTCTGGTTTCTTTCTAATTTGTTTATATTTCCTTTATTATTTCCTCTATTAACTTATTGCTATCACAGGTACCATTGCTTCACTTACTGGTGCGCGTTCAAGCAAGCAAACAAAAGGAAGGAAACACGATAAAGTAAGTTTATGATGTCGTAAGAATAGGGTTCCCATCGGTCACTATAGATAGACTCAGCCGTAGAAGTATATGTTACTAATAGTTTGTAATCTTCACAGAATGACGCAGAAGTAGTATACTTTCATTTACTATTTAATTTAATACATTTAGACACTGGTGACCAGCTCCGTGGAAGTTCACAACATCAAAGATGCATTCTGCTGCCTGATACTAATACTGGACAATGGAAGATTCGCTAAAACTCCGTCGAATTTGAATGTTTAGTCATATACTGTGTATGTATTATTCGCAATAAACATTTCCTCCCGTTTTGTAGTGTAATTTATGGGCTACGCTTCTGTACAAATTACGGTGGTGCCGACTCCAAACCGTGGTGGTGCCGACCCAACTCCGACTCCAAACAGTGGTTTTGCCGATCCAACTCCCACGCCTTTTTCAAATTTTTCGACCCGGGGCGGAAACTAGGACCGCCCAGAGTCGGACTTCGCTTTAGTTGGGTCGGCACTTTGGGTCGGAGAGGAACATAGTTCAAGAAGCAGATTCGCAATTATAATAATTCCCTGTCAATGGCATCGATGTGTGCTCAACTTGATGTTCCCCGTGGCGCCGGTCCTTATTTAGGAGGAATATAGTCAACAGAAACTAAGTTATATCCCCGTGTTTGATATTGGTGTAGGTTCCAAAAGGAAAATAACAAAAGTGAAACCATTTCCTTTCGACAAATGATGTTTGCTTCTAACTTATATAGCCCAGCGAAACATTGCGACGTATCATCCAGGCACTCCTTTTTTTAGGATTTGAAATTTTTTCGATATTGTAGAGTCCAGCAAGTTGCAGACAATTTAGGAGGAATATAGTCAACAGAAACTAAGTTCTAACCCGTGTATTGGTGTGGGTTTCAAAAAGAAAAAGATAGACTGGAGACTCTTTGGATAAAAATGTTTCCTCCTAACTTATATAGCCCATAGAAACATTGCGGCGTATCAGCCACGCGATATTAAGCTGCTTTTAGGCTTTGGCAATTTTTTCGATGTCCTAGAGTAGAGCAAGTTGCAGACAATTTAGGAGAAATATAGTCAACAGAAACTAAGTTCTTTCCCCAGGAAACTATTCTTGCGAGAAAGAGTTGCCTCTACTTATAGATATAGCCCAGTGAAACATAGCGACCATCAGCGAATATTGGAAAGACGCCTCAGGCGGCTGTAGCCGACTGGTGCGTTATAAATTATGAAGATAATAAAAACGTAAAGTATACATAAAGGACAAAACGGTGACCGCGTCCCTTTAACTTATGCGTGTTGAAAGTTGACTTGAATAGTAGTAAATTCTTTTTTAAAATAAGTGAATACAACGATAGGAAACAAATAGTAGCTCCGCGAAGGCGTGATTGTTTTTGTTTAATTTAATGTTGGTAGGTAAATAAATTGAAAGCGAAATTGCTCAGAAGTTCGCCCCCATGAAAAATCGAGAATATGAATGCAACACGAAATTCCGAGGGTGTGCGGCGAAAAAAATCAGGTGCGCGTGCACTGAGCACCCTTTCGCGAAAACCTGGCGAAGATAGGGCGAATTAACCGCGCCCCCTTTTCACTTTATTCTTCATCAAGTTTCACATTTTTGACGTGTCTAAGTTTCGCGGCGCGAGTTTTCGCGCCGCGAGTTTCGCCGCGCACGTCCCGAACTTCGTCATTGTGAGAATAGTATCCTTTTTTAAACCGTCTCGTTCATACTACAGTATACCCTTAATTTTATCCTACCTCCTACGATCTTCACAAATTTGAAATGAACCCTTTGATGGCTTTGGTATGATTTCTTCCGACAGGAATGATCCTTTGATTTTCACTTTTTAAAAAGTTGAAATAAAAAATCTTTCTTTTCAAATAATGAGAATTATGTTGGCCAAGCTGATACCAATGGACAGAGTGACTTCATATTACCATGGATCTGTCAGATAAATGAACGTTAATATATTACCGAATTAATGCCAAGTTCTTAAAATATTATAGTAATATCATTTAGCTGAACAGCGGCGGAGCGAATGGTTGCATTTTTAGCAGGTTGAATATACTGTAATTTCTACAAACGAAATGCCGTTGTGCAGAAAAAGATAATACTTGTGGAACTTCCTGGTCGGTAGGTTTCGTCAGAAAGTTGCAAAAATATTAAATCATTTGTTTAAACTGCAAAAAATCGTGACCAAACGTCGTGCGTTCCATCTCGAGGGATTCGAGTTTACTTTAGTTTTTTTGTGCAAAAAAAACAACAATCAAAAAACAATGTCCTAATTACATCCCAAGTGTATACACAGTGGAATGTTCTATGGTCGTCTCACGTGTGTTCCACAGTTGATTTTCTGAGGCGATGCTCGTTTTTTTCAACTATTTTGTCTATCACAGTATTCAACAATGAATTTTTCCAAGGTATCCCCTTCACATGGCCTTCTTAGGTTTCAGAACCATTACAGAAATTATCCTGTATAATCTAATGTGTCAAGTTGTTCGCTAAAGCTTAGCTACTGAGGAAAATTGGCCGGTGTGCGACGCATGCACTGCGCCCTCGTTTTTATCGTCAGCGCAATGGCCCACGTTTCACACTGCGGCGACCTGAGAGCGACATTTTAACTGAATATATTTAAAGAGATACTTCCAAATATAGTTCAGTTATAATTTATGAAAGTGCTCCAAAAATTGTTGCGATACGGCGGAAAGTTTCCAAGAACTTTCGTGTTCCTTTCGATCGCAAATGAGACCTGTGCTCTCTACGTCTAAATGATAAAGTTTGTAATTTTACGGGAACTACGCTCTGATCGCAAAACTGAGATTCATTGAAGCATGTTTCCGTTTCGGTTTCCAAACCGACTTCTGCTTCAGCTCACTTTTGGTCAACAATCTCGGTCAACTTAAACTCTCCGAGCTCCATTTCCTTGTTGAATTAAAAGAAATATTCTTACTATAAACCTCCACCCTCCACACATTATTTCCCTTTCTATGGCATTAAGTTCTTTTCCTTTTACTTCTCAGTCTTTTCAAAGTAATTTCCTCTTAAACCTTAAACTCTTCACATATTCGTTTTCTTCAAAACCTTTTCAGTTCATCCATTACTTTATTTTCCTGGTGCACATTGAATAATAAGAAACAGATGTTACTGTGTGTGCTGTTGTGGCTGTGAGGATTTATTGTTCAATGATAACTACAAAGCAGCGTAACGTGCAAACAAACAAACAAACAAACAAACAATTCAGTTAACTAATTTCGGACTAACCTGCATATAGTAATATTTTTGTGTAATTATGCTGATTGTGTGTGTTTTTACAATGCAACATTTTATCTTATTTTGAGTTCGTTCGAACTAATATAATGAGTTAATTCAAGCCTGAGTACATGAGAACTACAATGAGTTAGTTGTCTATTTTATAAGGGCCTAAGCCTAAGCCTAAGCCTAAGCCTAAGCCTAAGCCTAAGCCTAAGCCTAAGCCTAAGCCTAAGCCTAAGCCATTCACTCTCTTTTTATATATTTTCTGATTTTAGCCGTGCGCCCTTCAAATGTTCCTTTATAAATCAAATTAGTCTGAGAAGATACATTCGGAACTTTGCGGGAAAGTATAAACGTGAATGTTTACATTCTGTTCATTCGAGACACCAGCATACTTCAAGCTTTTTTGAGATTCCAACATAACAACTAACAATTTTTTTGTCACGACGTGTTACGCAACTTGAAAGTTGGCGAGCAAGCCGCGTGATTATGGCGCGCAAGTGGTGCGCCGTTTGACCGCCAGAGTTTTCTTATGGTTACGGTAGACTGAACATCCAAAGTATTATATAGTAATTATCTAGTACATTATATTGAATGATCAGAGTTTTACGCGTTGGACCTCGACCCTCTTCAACTTACTTACTTACCCTCGAGACCTTCATTTTCATAGTTTCGCTATTTCAAATCTCTTCATTTTTCGGGTTGTTTCCCAGTTTTCGGGAATATTTTGTTAGTAACGTATCCACTACAATTATTCCCCAATAAGTTTCCCTCGGCCATCCGGAAATATGGCCCCGGGCTCAGTTTCTCTCATCTAAATCTAAATACTTCTACTCAAGTCCTAAATCGATAGTTTACTTTGAATATACTTTGGTAATAACTTTCCAAAAACTCACATTTCCCGAAATGCAATGTAAAGCATAATTTTCATGTTATTTTGTTTATCGTCTCTGGTAAAGGTATGACTGTGATTATCACTAGTCTCAAACACTTACAAATTTATGAACAACCACTTCCGTTTGTGTTTTACCACTTGGGACTTTCTATGTATTTGTATTAGTATTAGAGTTTCCTTGCATTTTGTTGTGCTTGTTTTTCAATACAATATTTTATCCCTAGATTAATTATGAACAGTCCAATTATTGTAGCACATTTTTGTTGCTGTTTCTTTTGCCTCGACTTTCAATCTAAATTCGAAATGATTAAAGTATTGTATTTTCAGTTTATTTTATCGACTGATTATGGATCAGTCAGGACAACAAGTGAATATTTACGAAGGATTTGAAGAAATTGTCATTCGGATACCATTCAGGGTAAGTTAAACATCTTTGATTCGATAAACAAAATAAAAAGCAGTATATATATGGAAGCTCAATTACTTTACGCGCGAATCCCGTGCAATTCAAAACTAGGCACATATTTTATCAAATGCAATTTGAATTTTGTTGCTTCTGGAATAGTATTGGCAATCAATCGTGATTGAGCATCGTGGTTATTTTACAAAGCAAAGCAAAGAGATGTACAACAAAACGTTTCAAAATAAGCCTTACATATATTTGAAAGACATCTTCATATAAAATTAATGCGAAATACCGGTCGGTTTTTGAAAAACATCGAGTACACCAGCTTTCCAATGCAGCCTATGCAAATGACAATAAATTAGAATAAAAAATCGGGCTAAATTCGAGTAAATTAGCATAAATGCGTAAGAATTCAGGTGTCCGCAATGCGTTTCAAAAACAGGCCGGTATGCAAGCGCTTCTTTATTCAAGGGAGGTTGAATAGTTGAATACAGTGTTTCAAAGCTTATGATGGAAGTATATTATGTGGTGTGGAAGTCTAAACTGATCAGTGTGAGCTTTATCTCACTAAAAGTTAACGCTCGTGCATAGAACTGGCAAATTATTTTCAAAGCTAATTTTCTGATTGCTACACGCAATCAATGGCGTTTCAAGTGTTCCAAGTATTAGTCTGGGACTGGCCTTATAACAGTATCAGTGTTTGGAGTGACAGTATTTACTAAAACCTACTGAATAATATTGATATTTTCCTAGTCCGAAAATGACTTATTTCTGGTTTTTCCTATACTTATTTTTGTTCGACCAATTCTTAATGTCACGTACGTGCCCAAATACAAAGGTCTGGCTCAAATTGGATAGATACGTAAGCAGAATGGACACACCTTCTAGGGTATCGTTCACCAGAAATCGTTCTCCTCGAATTTTTTTTTACTATTTTTTTTGCATCTTTGCTTGGTGTTTCTTTCTTTTATGTAGTATAAATTGAAGCGAAACTTTGTATAGTTAAATTTTCAACCATGACTGCCCTCGAACAATTTGAGCACAAAAACACATTATATTTCCACCAGGTCAAATTTACTTATTAATGTCATACGACTCAAGTTTATTTCTGTTTATTTCCACGTATGCGGAAGTGAATGATTCTATATTACACCATTAAATGTCAAAATTCCCATGCAATTTATGTTTCGTGTATGTTCTCAGATGTATGTCTTAAATATTCTGAAAAGGGGGAAATTAACAAGGAATCCGTTCTGGAAAAAAAATTAGTTCACTAGTTTTATTTTTTTGCTTGATTACGTAATCACGAATGAACCTTTCTAATTTTTTGTTGAATGGCAATATAGAGCTAAATAAGGAAGGAGGACGAAGAGAGAGAAAGAGAGAGAGAGAGAGAAGATATGTATCCTTTTACACAATTTTCGCAGTATTTTTTCGTATTTGAGAGGTGCTTGACGCTATATTCGGTTCCGGGTAATACATATTTCCACCGAGCAAAGATCTAGAGGTGAAAAGAAAATTGTGGTTTTTCTTCTTTAGTTCCTTCTTATGGATTAGTATGACCACTTCCAACCCCCCCCCCCCCAAATACTCAGACTCACAGGGGAATAGTCAGAAATCATATTAGAATTCACAAATAAGGTATTGCTCATGTTGTAGACAATTAAATAAATTTTCAAAACTTAAAAATAACATTTTGTCAGGTGCTAGAAAAATAGTTTATTAAGATGATAGATTGTTGCTCAAGCTCCCACAATACGCTGATGAGGCTCCTCGGTTGCGCTGCTCACCTAAGGCGGAAAAACTATTCGCGGCGAACACGTGGCACACAAATGGGTCAACTAAAAGTTCATGTCTTTCACCCCACTAACCTTAGGGCGATATGGCCTCGCATGATCACAATCTTTTACGACGAAGTTTAGGGTACACACCAAAAAAACTTTTCCCCGATTATAAGGAGTTTTTCAACCAGTGTTCTGTCTCTGCAAAATTTGCAACACTCAAAACACAGAAACATGGAGAACAGATACAGATTTGTCACTTCCTTCAGCGTGCATTTTCCAACAAATGTTCAGCCGATGCTCGAATGCGTTTCCTTTATTTTCTAATGCAAATTTCGGGTTCAAGTCGCACTCAGAGACTATCTCCCAGTTTTTAGTTTCACCTTCCTTTTTGTAACCTTTGCTCCCAACAAATTCCTTCTTTTAAAGCCCTTTCAAGCAGAAGGACCCGCCTCCGACAACCTATGGGCAAGACCCTTTTTATTTTGTTTCCAAGAGAATTACTCAACCTTTGTACACACATCCTAACCTTCCTGGTGAACAAACTTGTATATTTACGTAAAACAAATAGGTATAACACCCGGTTTTTGAAACGCTACTTGGACGATGGATTCCCATGTTGTGCGTGCAAATAACTGCGCGATACTGGAGATTTTTGAGCCTAAGTATATTCATTTGCATACAACATACATATGGGAGTGCTACGTTTCAAAAACCGGCAGTTATATCGCTTTAAAGGAGGAGGCGCACGAGATCTAAGTGTACGATTTATTCCTTCTTATCGATAGATGACGGCATTTGCTTCCAAGAAAGATGCCTTACGAAGCAAAAGCTTTTAATCAGAAGAAATAAATCACAATAATGCTGAAAATTTTATCTAATTTCTTGACCGTAGCCTTTGTAATTGTGTGTGTCCCGAGAGTATCTGGGTGACTCAAAATAAGAAAATATGGGTGCAACTATAGCTAGATACCCTCGGGACACATACGATAAGAGACGGATACCCTCGGGACACAAAGGCTACGCTCAAGAATTTAGATAAAATCCAGAGCATTATACTGTTTTATTCCTTCTAATTAAAAGTCTTTGCTTCGTAAGGCATGTTTATTGGAAGCAAATGCCGTCATCTATCGATAAGAATAAAGAAATGGTACACTTAGATCTCGTGCGCCTCCTCCTTTAACATCCTTGTTTTATTTGTTTGAATAATGATGAATTGTAAACTAGAAAATTGTTTAGAACAAACAATTTCCAAATTCTGAGTGGGAGGTCGCTTATTTCGGTTCCAGAAACAGTCACGTAATTGAGCAATTTAAGCTGCAGCGGATACGTTTACAATAAGAAATAATACTCGCTAGTCAAACATTAGCTTTTGGCAGAAATTGTCAGTTTTTGGGGAAAATTGCCAATCATTATTTCTATATTCTACCTGATTATATGGTAAACGTTTTTTTGTTTGGTGCGCACCCGGTGTGCCGTAGCTAGCGAGAATCAGCTACGTATGAAATGCAATTGGTTATTGGTGGCACACATTCCGAAACTACGCTCAGTTGGTCAAAATGCAACTCTACCGTATAAATTTGCCTGTGAAGCTTAAATGTGTTGCCGTAAAACAATATAGTGAAGTTGTATTTCGTAAAGTAAAATTTCACTGGGAATGTGTATGATGAACAGTACACGGGTCATTTGTTTTTCTCGATAAAAAAACTTGTCTATTATCTTCCTTGTGGAAAATTAGAAGCGTCGTAGTTTATTTTGCTTGTGTATCTTTTTCTTAGTGTGAGGAAATGAGCCCGTTTCCCTCTTCTATTTTCTTAGTTTTCGTAAACAAAATGAAGTGTTTAGATTTTTTGATGAGTCTTTCCACACTCAAGAATGTTGATTTCTTTTCTAAAAATCATGGAATGAAAAATATTTATTAAAAGTTTTTATGATCTTTTATGATGTTTTTATGATTAAAACTATTTGCTTCCAGCTCATTTACAACCGTATCGTGAACCTTAGATTGCAAAAACTCTGACTTCTTTAATTTTGATACTTTTTGAAGAAGCACATCAGTAACGAATATTATTTTATCGTGCTCCATGCATATCTTACTGTACCCCTCAATATTATCAGAAAAGCTCCATTTGAGAAGTTTGAACATTTCTAACCTCGCTCGAATAGTAATCCATTAATTCTTTTTAATTTTCTTGTTTGGCTTTTCTGTTTGAAACTTTTCAATCCAAATTTAGCTCATTGGTCATTTACATTTGAATGTAACAAATTGTTTTTACAAATCATTATCCGTTTGAACCGTGAAGATGACCCATAATGTTTATTTTCCATTGTTGAAATATAATCAACCTTTTTTTCAACCATGCCTTTTTGTTTGTTTCGTTCGAATCTCAATAATTGATTGCCTCTATGGCTAGCTAATGATTTGTATGATTAGAAGACAACTTGCCTCCACTCCAAAGGAACGAGTGCGCAAAGCAAAAATGGTATGGGTAAGTACTATTTTAAAGGGTCCACTTCAAAAAATAATCATTTCGTTCTTATTGTTAACTCCTCTAACCTTCAGGAGCGTGCACCTTTATTCAGTTCAAATTCAAAGTGTTGCTTTTGACAGAGTGGATAGGGCTAGACACAAATATAGCATTTGACGCATTTGGATTTGCCGAAGCTTATTTATGTACATGAGGCTTCGATGTGTCCAATGCTTGGACCTTACAAGCTCTATTTTTATCAGTTTAAAGAGTTTTCTCTTCCTTCTAACTTTGCACACACGTGTCGGGAATCAATTACGTGTGTTTCTGAATTATTGCATTCCAAAAGGCAGAATTAGTCTGACAGGTTCTTTCCAACTCTTTGCATCTAAAAAAAAGAGAGAGAGGAAAAAATATACTTATATAGGGGAAGGGAGGAGGTCTTATTTTGAGGAGTTTGATAACAACGGGATTGAATTTTAGTTCTTAAAACGCTGAATCTACTGGATTGCGATCAATAAATACGTAGTGATAGTTGGAAATCAAACTATAACCCAAATCCGGACCGTACATTTCCGGCACGGGCCCCACACAGAGCTTACGTCCCTGTTCATTGTCGGGGTAACCTAACTTTTTATTCTACTACTCTCGTGGAATATTTCATTTTCTTCAGGGCTACCGTCAGTATGTGGCCTTCACCTTCATTGGTTTCAATGTAATTGGATTCGTCGTCAACCTCTGGGTACTGTATGTTGTGGCCCCACTACTTTTCGCCCCAGCTGTCAAGGTAGGACTTCGCCTATTTTGCAAATATTGATCAGCTTAAAGCAGTATTGCACCTTCTTTGGAAAATTTGCACATGGTAATCCTACATATAATATGCAAATTAACTAGGATATTTGTATCGTATGCTAATTACCCAAGGAACGTACACTGAGCGTAGTCCTGCTTATAATTTCTCATCCTCTTGAATAATCTCTGTCCAAATAGCATATGTTTCAGCAAACTTTCAAAAGAACAAAGAAATGAGTCCCCGTAATCCAATTGTTTCAAAACGGTTATTATTTAGGTACCAAAGAGCATTCTCTTCTACATATTCGCACTTTGTGTGTCGGATTTGATCACTATGATTGGTTAGTTAGCAGTTTAGAAATTATTTATTCCAAGAATAGCGAGAATCGGTTACCATAAAGTATTTTGTACTTATTCATAATACATGTTACTTAGTTACTCTATAATACATTTTGTTAGGTGGGTGTGGGTGTCTTGTGTTGTCATCTGATGGTAAACCGTGTCACAAAGTTACAATAGTTAACAATAAGTTGCCTCTCGTTAGCGGCTACACGTTTGATATGCTATGTATATGTATGTAGTGTAGTGTGCATCTTGTGAGATCTTAACATCCGCTCCCAAACTACAAAAATGATACCCGTCTCTCTATTCTATCTCTCATATCTCTCGCTCTCTCGTTCTCTGGTTCGCGCCCTCTTTGTGTATATATATTAAAAAGTGTTGAATTGGTGAGAAGTAATTCCGTCCGGTCCGAAGGAAGGGAAAAGCAAGCGTGGGTTACCTCTGCTCTCTCTCTCTCTCTCTCTCTCTCTCTCTCTCTCTCTCTCTCTCTCTCTCTTTCTCTCCCTCTCTCTCTCTCGACGACCAATAGCGCTGTTCCATCTAAATTGAACCTTCAAAAAATATTCCGTGTATTGCGTATGCGGGTTCAAATTATGTACATGTGGATGCACCAATTGTCTCAACTGAGGAGCGGGTGCTGAATTTATGAAAAGTTCGGATTCTTTTGTTTGACGAGACGTTTTATATTATTTATTCTTTTATTCCTAGCACATCTCCTTTCCGGGTAACGCACAATGGTAAAGACTTGGTTTCGTGTTATGGTACCACGTCATGAAGACACTTTACACGGAATTTATTACGCCCATGGCGCACCAACCGCCCACCGATTTTTTTTGTAGTGCAGTCTTTCAAAGACCAATGTGCCGGACACGGGCCAGGGCCGCGCGGGAGGTACGCACACTAAAGGTGGGCCTAGAACGCGCGGCCCACCACCGAAGTTTCCTCAATGTTTGGAAATTATTAATGTTTGAAACCAGGGAGGTCAGGAGAGGAGGAACTTATTAAGGCTTCCGGCAATAGAGAAAAAGCACATTTTGTTTTCGAATCTCAATTTATCTCAGGGGAATCTTTACTCGGAAATCTCACTAATTAGTTCGAGTTCAAAGAAAAAGTTGATGGACCCACACGGGGGAAAGTGATGCAATTTCTTCGGAAAGCAATTAAAGTTTAAAATTCGTTTTTGTGGTCAATAGGGGAGGGTATATGTTAGTTGACAACTAATGAGAGAGAGGGAGGGCGAGAGAGAGAGAGAGAGAGGTAGAGAGGTAGAAAGGGAATATTATTAGCAAGTTTTTCCTCTAAATTGTACTGGAACAGGGTCTTTGTTCAGAAAAGTTTCAGATAAACCATAAGGTCTTCAATAATGGTGCCCAAAATTGTCAAGTACCGTCAGGTCCGCAACTTTATACATACATTGATTGGGATAATGAGAGTCTTTAAAAAAAATAAAGGAGAACTCTCTTGGGTTTACCTTTACAATGGGACTGTTTCAGTACCTCGAAATAGTCCAATAAACATTTGTTTATATTTTATAATTTTATCTCCAGGAATGCTTCTCCTCATCATTGAAATTGTGTTTGGAGACTGGCAATTCAACGCATTCCTCTGCACAGCTTACCTTGTATTTGATTCGATGAACAAGTAAGAATTAATATGAATATGATACATTAGCTCACTAAATGTGTAATGTGTTGATGTAGAGTCATACATGGCCATGGAAAAAAAAACTAATTGTAAAGCACGATCACACAGTTATTTTATGAACGAAACATTGGGGTTTGGTTGTTTGGTACATGGATCTGGGTTTAGCCTTTTGCCATGAAGTTTTCCATGTAACAAGCTATACCAAAATTCTTTTAGTTGAAGCAAACCTTAGAAGTAAAAAAATCACTTTTAGATTCTGCGCTCCAATTATCGTATTTCTAATTAGTCGGACTTGCTATGCTACAGTATGTTTGGACAAGAAACGCAGAGATAAGGCGACGAGTTTGAAGGTAGGCAGGTTTTGTATTACGGAAGTTTAATACTTTCTGCCAACAGTAACTAGGCTCTTTTTCCAAGGAATATATATTTGCCGCTTGCCCAGTCAGTTGAGTATTTCATGTGCTCCTTTGTGAGTCTTAAAGCGAAATGCCAGCCTCTCTGGAAAATTTGCGTATGATAAGCAAATCCTATGTATCCTATGCTAATTTTGTACGATCGTCCACGGCAATCGTACAAAATTAGCATAGGATGCATAAGATTTACTTATCATATGCAAATTTTCCAAAGAGGCTAGCATTTCGCTTTAATAAGTATATATTTAGTATGCTATGATTCAAGTCGCTGCTTCACTCACCTGTGTTATGCTTCTACTATTACCCGTCTTCTTATACAGCCAGGTAATTAATATTGAAAGTGTTTCTATATTTAAATGACAATGATGTGGCCTTATTTTGAGAGTTCAGTAGTGAGTACCGTTTAACGTAGGAGAATTTTATATGTGCGTTCCCATATAAAAACTGCTTATTAGGGAGCACTCGAGATGGACATTTTCTGGAAAAGAAAAGAAAAAAGGTGTTTCGAGATGGACACCGAGAAAAAAAACATGTAAAATAATTGCCGAAAATTGAAATGTGCCGTAATTGATAATAAATTCAATCGATCATTTGCATGTGTGGGTGGTCCATCTCGAACCAAAAGTTTTGAGTTTTTTTCCGGAAAATGACGGAAAATGCCCATCTCGAATGAGCCCTAAGGATGGCGTGCGGATAGCGTGCTAGCGGCGTGAGTTAAATTCACGTCGCTAGCACACCAACTTTCGTGGTGTATGGCTAATCAACCCTTTGAGAATGCAAGCATTTATTCATAAAATCTACTTATAGATCTACACATACCGTCTCCCACCAAATAACGAAACAAAACAAGTGAGCGTGATGAGGAAGTGCAGCTTTCTACCTCCGGAACGTCAGTTTTATTTTTATTTTTATGTTTTATAATTATTTATAGCTGTTATTCTAATAACACTATTCCATTCAACGAGAAAATTGGAGGTGCAATCGGCGGGGTTACGCCGGGCAATTTGCAAGCCGTACCGTTTCGTGTGCATTTTTGCACGCCACCACGTTGCCAAATGCACGCTGCACGCCGTGGTCACGCGGCTTGCACGCCAAGTTTCGTCAGTGCTTACTCCAGCTCTTTTATACTTTAACTTGTGCTTTATTCTTCAGAAGTGCAAATGTGGTTCAATCTGGTCGCTTGCATTACATCGTATGCAATTCCCCTATTTGGTATTATTTATTGGTACGTCTCAGTGCCTTTCTTCCTCAAGAGACGCGCACTATCATCCATCGTTTCATCAAAGTTAGTTTTACTTTTACTTTTATTATTCAAAAAAAAAGTTTTTTAATCATTGTATAGGCCTAGGGCTTAGGCTTAGGCTTAGGCTTAGTGGGTGGGTGATTTCCTACTGTGATGAGAAATATGTTCTCCATGTATGACTACAGTAGTAAGTATAGGACACTAAATAGAATGCACCTTTCAGTTCATCGGATAATGCGATCCGTCGCGTGGTGGCCACCGTACTCGTGTTGACTGGAATCTATATCGTGTGCTGGTCACCGTATTGGTTCACAATGTTCTTCAACGATCTGCTCAGTCGGATTAGTATGAGCCAGAGGACTGGTCAGTTTCAGAAAATCAACTCATCCCAAAATAAACACTTGAAGTGTTTCCCGTGAACGAATACAGTTAGCTTCTCTCAACAGTTCTATAATTTAGTCGAGCAATGAAAAGAAGCTATTCGGTTAATACATAAGCGCACGTTTATAATTAGAAAGTGTCTAGTTGAATGGTCGATAATGTTCTAATTTCGATCCTCACTTACTTGACTTTATTTAAACTCTTTTTATTTTCAGTGGTCATTGTTTCCTACTTCATCCACCTTCTACCGTACATCAGTTGTTCCGCGTACCCAGTCATATTCACAGTGATGAATCGAGGTGAGTCTTTGGTTATTTTTAGCACGTGATGAGTAACCCAGAAGCTAGTTGCCTATACAGAACGTATAATAGTATATTACATTTAATCATTTTTATTTGCAGGGATCAAAGCTGCCCACTCAAAGATTGCCCAAGAACATCGACGGAGATTCAGAAGTATTGCTGACGATGCGGCACAGACACTCAGAACAGCCATCGGGTAAGACATAGAGTATTGAAACATTAGATTCTGAATTGGCACACTGTGGCCGTATGCACGAACACCGGGATCCTCCCTGGGTGGGAGGATTTATCTCTATGTGTCGCTGGTTCGCGTGATCCCTCTCTTTCTCTCACCTCCCACTGGGAAGCTCCCGGCGTTCGTGCATACGGCCACTGGAGAAATCTGTCGGTGGGCGTGCTTCGCTCTCTTTTTGGAAAAAAAAACAGAAAAGAGTGTGAGGTGGGCAAGCGATCAACATTCAAGTGTTCTCCATGTTTACCGACTGCCAGGCGTTCCTTACCAGGTGGTCACCACTCCTATCCTATACGTCTTTCACTTTCAGGACGACAACGTTGAATTCACTGCGCTCGAGGATGTCATTTGTTGTCGCTGATTCGGTCAAGGAGGAATCAACAAGGGTGAGTAACCATCTATGCATTTATAATTCAATTTCTTTGATTTCCCTTACCTTGCACACCGTCACAAATACCCACAGATGTGCTACATAATGTTACAGTAGGGTACATCCCCTTGATGTTACTGGGACTCTCTAAGCCTGCCTTTCTCCCAAAAGTTACGTGAAATATCGTTCTACATGATATATGTAAATTGCTCATTCAGGAATCGTCCAGTCCCCCGACTTCTCAATTCCTCTGCGTCTCTGGTCATGCATCCTTACCGGGTAGACAGCTAGAGGATACATTAGTGGGAGAGGGTCGGAAGCCCATTAGGCAGTATCGATCGTCTAGTATGGGAACCACTCTCCCGTCACCACAAATCGATATAATGATTAGTGATTACTCGGGAGATCTGGAAGGAGAGACATTGCTCTAGACTTCAATAGTGATTGGGTATTATTTGGATTCCGATCATCTCATTTACTCTTATTTTAGCTTACTCTTTTATAATTTAAAACAAATGATATTGATATATAATCGCGATAAACATAATAAATAAGATGCAACGTGTCAATAGTTTAATGCTTGGTAGGTGTTGATATTCTGTATTAGTGTTTCCGTCGTGTATGAAACATGTACTTCCATAAATAACTATACGGAATAGAAAACTTGGAACTACATTTAATTTATAGTTGTAATAATGAAAACTCGGTATACTGGCGGGTATTTGTAACATTTAGATGTGTGTTTATTTCTTCGGGTCCAATATCATACAATTGTCAAAAGATACTCAAAATCAAATATTTTTTCGCCAACACTTTTTGCATAGACGATGTAGTTACGTACCGCTTTTACATAGTTTAGTAGTTCTTTTTTTATTAATAAAGATTTTTTGTATTGACATTTATGGACACGAGACATACGCAGAAAACATGCAGAATAAGGAGAAGAAATGGAATATGTAGAATTCATCATCGAATTGAACACACTTTTCGTAACGTTTCGGTAAACACAATTACAAGTGGGCGAACTTTTTGAAGAACAGCGAAAAAATGTAATGTAATACTCTTGGAGACTTGGAGCATCAGAACTTTAAAGCGAAATACTAGCCCCTTTGGAAAATTTGCATATGATAAGCAAATCCTATGTATCCTATGCTAATTTTGTACGATCGTCCACGGCAATCGTACAAAATTAGCATAGGATACATAAGATTTGCTTATCATATGCAAATTTTCCAAAGAGGCTAGCATTTCGCTTTAAAGCGAAATAACTGCCGGTTTTTTGAAACGCATCGTGGACAACTGAACTCTTACGTATTTATGCTAAGTTACTCGAATTTAGCATTTTTTATGCTAATTTATGTTCATTTGCATACGCCTCATGAGAATGCTCGTCGATTCGGTGTTTCAAAAACCGGCCGGTATTTCGCTCTAAATAAATTGCGATCTTCCATTTTTAGAAACTTCGTAGTACATATGTGAGAGTTAGTAAGTAAGAAACAACATATAACATTTTTTTTCTAGAAACGTGAGTTACAAACTCTCACCCTTGTTTTAATGCAAATTAACAGTGAAAGAAAATAAAAGAGGTGAATATTCCATGGAACATTCAGTGTTGTTTGTGTAGCTACTGTCGACTGCAGGATTTTCGAAGAATAGAGGTTTGCCAAGGAATCGATAATTCTCACTAATACAACGGGGGTTCGGTCCCTTGCAGAATGTTAAATATAAATTCATGAATTCATTATTCAGAAGTTAATTCTACTCGAATATGACTCCTGCACCGGAGCCGAAAATAAAAGTCGGAGACAAGATACAGGACAAGTGAGGATTTTTTACTTTTTACAGACCATGAACCAAACTTGAATTATTTTTCAAGAATGATTTCTGATTAGTCAATTGATTTATGAAGAGCAGTGAAAAATTACTGTAGTCTTGGGCATCGCATCTTCTACAAATCAAATCAAATTAACCAATAAACCGTTATTATTATTATAATTATAATTATTATTAAATCAATCAAACAAGTTCAGATTCTTAGTGAAGAAGAAGATAGGAGAGGGATCTTGTGGACAGGTCTTCCTCTTAGAAAGTATCAAGAATTCAAAAGTATGTTTATTTCCGCTGCCAATATTAAAGCGAAATACTGGCCGGTTTTTGAAAGGCACCGCGGACAGCTGAATCCTTACGTATTTATACAAAGTTACTCAACTTAGCTCGATTTTTTATATTCTAATTTATGTTCATTTCCACAAGCTGCATAAGAATGTTGGTGTACTCGACGCGTTAAAAAAACCGGCCGATATTTCGCTTTAATATTAGAAGTTATATAAAAGTAAATCATGAAGTGATTTTTGGAGATGTCGGCATCAAAACTACTGTGAAATGAGTAATCTCTTGTTGTTCAGAGTAAATACGCACTCAAACTGGAACCCAGACTCAAATCAAAAGATGATGAAATCCTTCGTATGGAAGTAAGAATTCTTCTTTTTTTTCGGATCTTTAGAGCTTACCGTAAGCCTTTCAATACTCATCCAATGTAAGGTTAGCACTTACATGGAGCAGCTGAGCAGATCTATTGTTTCTTTTTTTATTTGAAAGTGTATGTATGACTTGTGCTACCTCTTTCAGATATATGTTTTGAAGAAAATGCAAGGAAGTAGACATGTTGCACGCTTTTACGGCAGCGGGAAATTGAATAACTTTAGGTATTTCATAAATTAGTTTACAGAGGATGAGGGGATGATTTCGAAGTAACTGCAATCATATGTTTTTTTATTTATAAATAAGCAATAAATAAAATAAATAGATTACGCTTCAAGAGCGTGCAAATTTATTCAAGGGTGAAACAGTTTCAATGTTTGCTTATGACATGTTCCGCAGAGGTCCTGAGCAGTAGACGACGAATCCCAGATGACAAATTGCTCGACGTCTTCGGGCTAGGGCCAGGAGGGATCGCCCATGATTCCCTCGCCGGGTGGTGGTGGTACATTTCACTCATCTTTTCCAGTTATGTGATCATGTCTCTGCTCGGAAAGGACCTCTATGATTTGAGAAGAAAATGCCCCAATAGAAAGATTGGTGGGGGGGGGGGGGGGGGGGGGGGGGGGGGGGGGGGGGGGGGGGGGGGGGGGGGGGGGGGGGGGGGGGGGGGAGGGGGGGGGGGGGTGGGGGGGGGGGGGGGGGGTGGTTCCGTGCTGAGAGTGGGAATACAAGGATTACAGGTAATCAATACTACATTCAAGTGGATGTGGTTACTCTGATTGTGAGTCAGAATAACGTATAGGGCTACCGAAGACCTGGCGTGTTTTATATATTATTAGTGGAAGTCGTCATGTAGTACTGTAGCGAAATAGACCCTATGTACATGTAATTACGTAATATGTGCATGCATAATTCAACATTGCAGGCTCTGGAAGACCTTCACGCAATCGGATTTGTGCACAGAGATGTGAAACCGAGTAATCTATGCATGGGATTTAAAAATACTCAGGTAGTAAGAAATGCGGACTACTTTAACATTAATATATTCATATATTTTCAAAATTATACCACAAGACGCTAAACATAGTTCCAGCTCCTTTTCCTATTGGATTTTGGTTTGGCTCGTCAAATAATGCTCCAGGAAAAGAATGGAAAAATGAAGTTGAGAGAACCACGCCAGAAAGTGAGCTCATATCTTGTAGACTTTCTCATTTGTTGTTACCAACGTTTGGGATCCCTTATGTATAGACCATGGGAGCTATGTAGTCACTCTCCGTCTCTCCCTTTCTCTCTCTCTCTCTCTCTCTGATAAACAAACTAATTTCTTGAATTCTAAACAAAAAATGTCCTAGGTTTCGTTCCGAGGCACAGTTCGTTACTGTTCTCTGAATGTTCATTTGGGAAAAGAACAAGGAAGGCATGATGATTTGTACGGACTCATCTACTCGCTTATTGAAGCTGCGGTAAGACATTTACTATTTACAAACTTTGATATACACCGTGAAAGACAAAGATAAGGTGCACTCCGTTTATCAATCGAAATCCGTAGAAACGTAGCAGGGTCTTGCAAAGCAAGGCCATGCTACAGTGAATATACTGTATTTAGAGAAAATAAAAGTATCAGTTTTAGACCGGAACCCTTCCCTGGAAAGGATCCACAAGAACACAGGCGGAGAAGACAAAGACAACGACACCGCAAGACGTCGTCCTGAAAGTAAGGGGGTTTAGGTTGAGCCTAAATACATTGTCCAACAATACAAGACAGAGATCGGGGTAGTACTGACAGCTGAGAGGCCATATTCACCACTCCGATTCCCTCGGGGAAGTAGTCCCTGTGGACAGAAAATAGCATTCTAATGTGAGAGACGCAGAGAAAAGACGGGGAATTCCCATGGGAAATTAGGTGGTGAATATGGCCTCAGGTTTCGAACCCAATGGGGTATCCACATTTATATTCTAGTTTTCGTACTCATTGGAGACTTTTTACTGATGAAGAATTTTGCCTCGCCGATTCCGGGCTACGGTTTTTTTACAGCATTTGCAAATACCTTACAAGCCGCTTCAAAATACTTATTCAAATCATTTTTCACGTTTCATGCACAGCTTGCCTACTGTCAGCTGGGGAACTGCATACGAACTCCAGGCTGGCATAGTACATCGTTTGTCAAACCGATCGAAGTCAACGTATGCATACGATCTATTGTAAATCAGTGTTTCTCTTCAGGGGTGTCCTGCATCGTTCAACGATTTCTACGATTTGATCAAGAAACTTTCGTACAACGACAAACCAGAATATGCAAGGATCAAGGCAACGTTGGCGAAGAATATTCAACAACTTGGAGTGAAAATGTGAGTGAAATGGTCTACTCATCGGATAAATCAAAGACACCGTACGTGGTGCTGCTGACAATATACCAACATGTATTTCACTAGCTTCTTACTCTTACCAACAATGTCATAAAAACCTCATAGGGTTCGCAAGCTCGGCGAACAGATGACAATACTATGACCGTTGACTCTATGCGATCTATACCCAAATACTGTAAATTATAACTCTTATACATAGAATGATAAGTGACAGGTTTCAGTATTAGACATACGGTAGACATACGGTAATTCAGAACGGATCCTTATGATTGGGATCTGGCAGTCTCTACTGACAAAAAAGAAAAGAAGAAGGCCGATGCAGGGACACCGAGTTGCAAGGAGAACGCAGAGAAGGATACGGTATAAGATGTTTTACTCAAGCAAAAGTGGTATTTACCCGGGAATTCTTTTCAAGAATGTCACGCATGCGCAATTTCCGGAGTCTTAGGGATTCTGATACAATGTAAGTAAGAAATAAAGGTATCGTAGTCTAATTTCTTCTATAAATCAGAGAAATCGCATCGACTGATAACAATAATTGAGATAAAATAGGGTGACGACAACACAAATAAAGACGTGGACGACTCAATTGCTTCCGCGAATTCCGATACCAAAGACGATAATGGGGCGTGTGATGCGGAAGACACTTTGGATAACGTTGGTGAGAAAATCAATAAATCAATAAGGCTTTTACACTTCAAAACAGCGTGTCCCTTTTTTAGAGGGTTGGTTCGATACAGTATTCAAAGACGGGCAGAGACGAGAAAACCTGAGGTCATATTCACCACTCAATTCCCCATGGGGAATTCCCCGTCTTTTCCTCTGCGTCTCTCACATTAGAATGCTATTTTCTGTCCCCAGGGACTATTTCCCCGAGGGAATCGGAGTGGTGAATATGGCCTCTAGCCTCTATTCTCAGCGTCTAGCCACGCCACTCATTATAGCTAACCTAGTTGATAGTTGAACCTAGTTGGTTTCCTACAGAACCTTGGCAAATCTTTTTAAATAATATTGAAATTCAGCCGATGTCACTCACGAACAAGTGGACAATCAGCAAACGAAAGAATAGAGGAATGTCAAAATGGGAACAATACAGTTTATATCTCAACCTGAATTATTATAATTAGCAACCTCCAAAATAGATCCTGCACGCTTTTCAAGTACACCCAGAAAATTTGTTGAATTAGTGTATTATGAAATCCAATTCTACTATATCTACGGTAGAAGATTGGAAATATTCCCACAAACGCAAGCATAGTCTACAGATACATTGAATATCCATGCTCAGTTGACAACATGAAATTAGACAGTTTTGTCTTTTTGTTTAATATTTAAACAAATCCGAAAATAGAATGTATCCTTACTCTTACTGGTTATTAATCGGTTAATATGAATAAAAAGCATTTTATATATTTGTTGCGCCATTTCCAATGTTATGCATTGATCGTAGCTGTCGGTTGTGCGAAATGTGGCAAACTCAGTTTCAACTGAAGCACATCTTGCCACAGGGTTTTCTAGATGAAAACCGTGTGGCAAACTCAGTTTCAACTGAAACACATCTGCACAGGGTTTTTTCTCTTGCCACAGGGTTTTCTAGATGAAAACCGTGTGGCAAACTCAGTTTCCACTGAAACACATCTTGCCACAGGGTTTTCTAGATGAAAACCGTGTGGCAAACTCAGTTTCCACTGAAACACATCTTGCCACAGGGTTTTCTAGATGAAAACCGTGTGGCAAACTCAGTTTCAACTGAAACACATCTTGCCACAGGGTTTTCTAGATGAAAACCGTGTGGCAAACTCAGTTTCAACTGAAGTGTGGCAAACTCAGTTTCAACTGAAACACATCTTGCCACAGGGTTTTCTAGATGAAAACCGTGTGGCAAACTCAGTTTCAACTGAAACACATCTTGCCACAGGGTTTTCTAGATGAAAACCGTGTGGCAAACTCAGTTTCAACTGAAAAAAACATCTTGCCACAGGGTTTTCTAGATGAAAACCGTGTGGCAAACTCAGTTTCAACTGAAACACATCTTGCCACAGGGTTTTCTAGATGAAAACCGTGTGGCAAACTCAGTTTCAACTGAAACACATCTTGCCACAGGGTTTTCTAGATGAAAACCGTGTGGCAAACTCAGTTTCAACTGAAACACATCTTGCCACAGGGTTTTCTAGATGAAAACCGTGTGGCAAACTCAGTTTCAACTGAAACACATCTTGCCACAGGGTTTTCTAGATGAAAACCGTGTGGCAAACTCAGTTTCAACTGAAACACATCTTGCCACAGGGTTTTCTAGATGAAAACCGTGTGGCAAACTCAGTTTCCACTGAAACACATCTTGCCACAGGGTTTCTAGATGAAAACCGTGTGGCAAACTCAGTTTCAACTGAAACACATCTTGCCACAGGGTTTTCTAGATGAAAACCGTGTGGCAAACTCAGTTTCAACTGAAACACATCTTGCCACAGGGTTTTCTAGATGAAAACCATGTGGCAAACTCAGTTTCAACTGAAACACATCTTGCCACAGGTTTTCTAGATGAAAACCGTGTGGCAAACTCAGTTTCAACTGAAACACATCTTGCCACAGGGTTTTCTAGATGAAAACCGTGTGGCAAACTCAGTTTCAACTGAAACACATCTTGCCACAGGGTTTTCTAGATGAAAACCGTGTGGCAAACTCAGTTTCAACTGAAACACATCTTGCCACAGGGTTTTCTAGATGAAAACCGTGTGGCAAACTCAGTTTCAACTGAAACACATCTTGCCACAGGGTTTTCTAGAAAAACCATGTGGGAAAACCGTGTGGCAAGTTTCAAACTGAAACACATCTTGCCACAGGGTTTTCTAGATGAAAACCGTGTGGCAAACTCAGTTTCAACTGAAACACATCTTGCCACAGGGGTTTTCTAGATGAAAACCGTGTGGCAAACTCAGTTTCAACTGAAACACATCTTGCCACAGGGTTTTCTAGATGAAAACCGTGTGGCAAACTCAGTTTCAACTGAAAACACATCTTGCCACAGGGTTTTCTAGATGAAAACCGTGTGGCAAACTCAGTTTCAACTGAAACACATCTTGCCACAGGGTTTTCTAGATGAAAACCGTGTGGCAAACTCAGGTTTCAACTGAAACATCTTGCCACAGGGTTTTCTAGATGAAAACCGTGTGGCAAACTCAGTTTCAACTGAAAACACATCTTGCCACAGGGTTTTCTAGATGAAAACCGTGTGGCAAACTCAGTTTCAACTGAAACACATCTTGCCACAGGGTTTTCTAGATGAAAACCGTGTGGCAAACTCAGTTTCAACTGAAACACATCTTGCCACAGGGTTTCTAGATGAAAACCGTGTGGCAAACTCAGTTTCAACTGAAACACATCTTGCCACAGGGGTTTCTAGATGAAAACCGTGTGGCAAACTCAGTTTCAACTGAAACACATCTTGCCACAGGCTTTTCTAGATGAAAACCGTGTGGCAAACTCAGTTTCAACTGAAACACATCTTGCCACAGGGTTTTCTAGATGAAAACCGTGTGGCAAACTCAGTTTCAACTGAAAAACACATCTTGCCACAGGGTTTTCTAGATGAAAACCGTGTGGCAAACTCAGTTTCCAACTGAAACACATCTTGCCACAGGGTTTTCTAGATGAAAACCGTGTGGCAAACTCAGTTTCAACTGAAAACACATCTTGCCACAGGGTTTTCTAGATGAAAACCGTGTGGCAAACTCAGTTTCAACTGAAAAACACATCTTGCCACAGGGTTTTCTAGATGAAAACCGTGTGGCAAACTCAGTTTCAACTGAAACACATCTTGCCACAGGGGTTTCTAGATGAAAACCGTGTGGCAAACTCAGTTTCAACTGAAAAACACATCTTGCCACAGGGTTTTCTAGATGAAAACCGTGTGGCAAACTCAGTTTCAACTGAAACACATCTTGCCACAGGGGTTTCTAGATGAAAACCGTGTGGCAAACTCAGTTTCAACTGAAACACATCTTGCCACAGGGTTTTCTAGATGAAAACCGTGTGGCAAACTCAGTTTCAACTGAACACATCTTGCCACAGGGTTTTCTCTGAAAACCTGGCAAAACAGGCACATTGGCCAAGGGTTTTCTAGATGAAAACCGTGTGGCAAACTCAGTTTCAACTGAAACACATCTTGCCACAGGGTTTTCTAGATGAAAACCGTGTGGCAAACTCAGTTTCAACTGAAACACATCTTGCCACAGGGTTTTCTAGATGAAAACCGTGTGGCAAACTCAGTTTCAACTGAAACACATCTTGCCACAGGGTTTCTAGATGAAAACCATGTGGCAAACTCAGTTTCAACTGAAACACATCTTGCCACAGGGTTTTCTAGATGAAAACCGTGTGGCAAACTCAGTTTCAACTGAAACACATCTTGCCACAGGGTTTTTCTAGATGAAAACCGTGTGGCAAACTCAGTTTCAACTGAAACACATCTTGCCACAGGGTTTTCTAGATGAAAACCGTGTGGCAAACTCAGTTTCAACTGAAACACATCTTGCCACAGGGTTTTCTAGATGAAAACCGTGTGGCAAACTCAGTTTCAACTGAAACACATCTTGCCACAGGGTTTTCTAGATGAAAACCGTGTGGCAAACTCAGTTTCAAATGAACACATCTTGCCACAGGCCTTTTCTAGACGAAAACCATGTGGCAAACTCAGTTTCAACTGAAACACAAACACATCTTGCCACAGGCTTTTCTAGACGAAAACCGTGTGCCACAGGGTTTTCTAGACGAAAACCGTGTGGCAAACTCAGTTTCAACTGAAACACATCTTGCCACAGGGTTTTCTAGATGAAAACCGTGTGGCAAACTCAGTTTCAACTGAAACACATCTTGCCACAGGGTTTTCTAGATGAAAACCAGTGTGGCAAACTCAGTTTCAACTGAAAACACATCTTGCCACAGGGTTTTCTAGATGAAAACCGTGTGGCAAACTCAGTTTCAACTGAAACACATCTTGCCACAGGGTTTTCTAGATGAAAACCGTGTGGCAAACTCAGTTTCAACTGAAACACATCTTGCCACAGGCTTTTCACAAAGTTTGGCAAACTCAGTTTCAACTGAACACATCTTGCCACAGGGTTTTCTAGATGAAAACCGTGTGGCAAACTCAGTTTTCAAACTGAAAACATCTTGCCACAGGGTTTTCTAGATGAAAACCGTGTGGCAAACTCAGTTTCAACTGAAACACATCTTGCCACAGGGTTTTCTAGATGAAAAACCGTGTGGCAAACTCAGTTTCAACTGAAACACATCTTGCCACAGGCTTTTCTAGACGAAAAAACAGGGTTTTCTAGAAAACCGTGTGGGCAAACTCAGTTTCAACTGAAACACATCTTGCCACAGGGTTTTCTAGATGAAAACCGTGTGGCAAACTCAGTTTCAACTGAAACACATCTTGCCACAGGTTTCACAGGCAAACCAGTTTCAAGGAAACACAGGCTTTTCTAGACGAAAACCGTGTGGCAAACTCAGTTTCAACTGAAACACATCTTGCCACACTGCCACAGGGTTTTCTAGATGAAAACCGTGTGGCAAACTCAGTTTCAACTGAAACACATCTTGCCACAGGGTTTTCTAGATGAAAACCGTGTGGCAAACTCAGTTTCAACTGAAACACATCTTGCCACAGGGTTTCTAGATGAAAACCGTGTGGCAAACTCAGTTTCAACTGAAACACATCTTGCCACAGGGTTTTCTAGATGAAAACCGTGTGGCAAACTCAGTTTCAACTGAAACACATCTTGCCACAGGGTTTTCTAGATGAAAACCGTGTGGCAAACTCAGTTTCAACTGAAACACATCTTGCCACAGGTTTTCTAGATGAAAACCGTGTGGCAAACTCAGTTTCAACTGAAACACATCTTGCCACAGGGTTTTCTAGATGAAAACCGTGTGGCAAACTCAGTTTCAACTGAAACACATCTTGCCACAGGGTTTTCTAGACGAAAACCGTTGGCCACAGGGTTTCCTAGTGGCAAGATCAGTCCAGGCGGAAATACAACTTGCCACAGACGAAAACACGGGGGAAGAATAGTCTAGGCTGAAATACAATTTGCCACAGACTTTTCTACGAGAAAACACCGTATTCTCGTAGAAATACACCGAAAACACTGGCAATAATAGCAGACCGGTACCGAAAAACACACAAAGGAAATGTTGACGAAGAAATCAAGAAAATAAGAATAAAAAGAACAGTTGAACGAACGGGGAGAAATACGAAAACTTGAGACTTGGGATCCGAAAATTTGACAGAGTACGGTGCCTTTTTAGGTCAGGAATGCGATTATAATCGTAAATTAGTTGCCCATTCTATTTGTTTGTCACAGACTCTTCAATATAAAACACAGAAACCTAAGCAAACGCGAAATATTCTTCAAAATACATGAAAAATGTGAAAAGGCAAAAATTCTCGGTCGAGCGAGGATCGCCGGCGGCCGCGGGCCGGCTCTGATAGGGTTACTGAGGGGTTAATCTTACCACTTCCGCCGAAGGGTTCGTTTATTGTTAAACTTAACCCTTCAGCTGAAGTGGTAAGTTTAACCCTTAAGTGCCCCGACTACGGTACCGCGTTTGTGTTTTAGAGCGCACCTTCGGGAAAATTTCTGCGGGTAGGTAGCACCAAATAGTGTCGCAACTACTAAAATACGGTAACCTATCCAAAAATTAGAGCACACTAAAAATAACGAGAAATTTGCCTTAAATAAATTTTATATAATAAAAGCAACGAAAACCAAGCCAAAACGAAATACAAGATGAAAATAAAGAATAAGTATATAAATACTTATTAACACATAAAGTGTGTTAATAATATATTATAAGGCTTTACGGTAGGTGCATGTACGCTAAATAAACTATTCTATAAAGTGTCAATAAACAAAATCAAACATAGCAAAATAAAACATAAAATCGTGTATAAAGAGGAAAAGCTCGCTTCAAGTAAAATTACACAGATACAAAATACAGCTGTTAGAAATAGTCGTTCAGATATGTATTTTAAATAATCGTTAACGATCAATGAAAAAACTGGCATTTCTGGATAGAACCTAACGGATACGATAAGTAGGCAGAAGTTGGAGCAATAAACAATTTTAGAGGAAAACTATATTCGGTACATCTCATACAATAACGAACTAACAAAGTAAAGGCATACAGGCTCACTCTTCGAAAAGTAGGACAAGAAAAAATGCGCTGTCTACAAAACCAACAAATCTATTGAAAGCAAAAGACAATCTTTCTAATCTCCATCTCCATTCACACTCCTGCATCAGAGCAGCGCCACTGCAGAACATCCGTCAGATTCCAGTCAGACCTTTTCAAGATCTTCGCAGTTGATGTACAGTTGATGAGCACGCCAGGGGAAGAGGGGACGCAGAAGGCACAAGAAGCATCACATCTAAAAAGAGAATAGGAACGCGTACATATCTAGACAATACGAAATTAACGAAATTCACTGCTCATTTGAGGATTGAGAAGATGGTGTGTAAGTAAAACATACCACAGTGGAAAAGGCTACATTCGGCGATGTTCGTATCGAGAAGCAACACTCCATGCCGATTCAGGACAGTGATCCTCCTCGTCCCACGTACTCGATGCAGCGCGTTCTATAAAATAAACAAAAGCAGATAATTCGAATAACATGAACAATACGACCATATTTCAATAACATAATAGATAAAGAGAGTTACCACAAAGGCAACACATCAATGCTTAACTAGTAAAATATATAGTAATTCACTGGGAAAACACGAAGTTTACTGCAAAGTCCAAAAAAAAACTTGAAAAAAAATGCACGCTGCGGAGGAAAAATGCACTATTCAACTTAACCGTTGAGTTTACCTAGGTGTTACGTAACACTTCCACTTAACACTTATGGGGTTTGTTTACGGGTTCAGTTTACCCAAGTAGTGTACTTAACCCTTCAGTTTCCCAGCCTAGGGGTGCCCCCTCGCCCCGATCGATAATTCGCCGCCACGCGGCACGCAAAGCGGATCCAGCCAGGGTGGTCCGATCGATAGAGTATCCTAGTAGGGTGCCTTTCGAGAATGCATTTTAGACGCAGATAAGGGTTAACTTTCGCTAATACAACCAATTTCTAATGCGAATATATTATATGGCATAATTTTGTGTATTAAAAACTGGTTTGAGATAGAAGTACGACAATTTGAGCTTAATTCGCAAACATTTAAGCAAAACGCGACAACAGCTGAGTATGAGAGATTTGTATAAAACAAATTATTTTTTCTTTAAAACAAAACTTTATGACCTTAAATTGCATGTAACCGTGGAATAATATATCTAAGAGCCTCCCTCCTATGAAGCCAACGTCATTTTACTAATTGTAAGCGCATTTTTAAAATAAAGCGCGCAAAAAGGCTTATTGTTAGAATTCTCGAAAAGTGTCACATGATTTGTACATAATGCATTCGTTTCTTATCTTCATGGGGTTCGCGTATGCCAAAAACCGCGAGTTTTCCTTGCAAGTATCAATTCGCAAAATCGTGCGCAGTTTACCGTAATTTTGTGTAATTTTGACACATCCGCACTATGGAAAATCCGCCATAATGGGGTTTCCATGTATGCGATTCGCACAGGCGAAAATGACAAACGCCTGTCCATGTTCGAGAAGGTGTAAATGACAAGGTCCCGCAGCGATTTTAGATCTAGTATGGATCTATTTCAAGATAGTATGGATCTATTTCAAATACAGTACGGATTTTTTCAAATAGCACGGGTTTGGGGAATTTTCGCTGCAGGACTATGTCAAACGTGCGATTCGCATGGGTTACGGTAGGCAGTTGACGTGCATGTAAAATGACTTGAACATGGACAGCGGTTTGTCATTTTCGCAGGTGCGAATCGCAAACATGGAAACCCCATCAAAGACATTTTTTGTTGAACAAATGATCCGGTGGCGATCGGTCGTAAAAACTGCCTGTAGATATTCTCGTGTAGTGCCAAGATACGGTAAATTTTCCGATGCTTGCAAGGAAATCGGGCATACTTGCAAAACCCATCATTTTCATGTACACAGGAAAGCGAAATAATTACCGAAAGCACAGAACAACCGTCGTTGGCCCATCACCAAATGGTTTTTACCAAAAAAAAACGTCTGGTGACTGGTTCGTGGCTGGTTCGTGACCATTTTGCGCCATCTGATGACCGTCATCGATGAAACTTGGTCACGAGTTGACCATCAAATGGACTTCACCCATTTCCTATGTAGCAGCTCAATATACAACCGGTTTCACCTTTCCCTAAAGCATTCATTGACATTTATAGTGCACCAGTCGGCTCACGCCGCCTGATGCGACTTACATGGAAATATGATTGGTTTAGCATGGGCATACTTATATACAACGTTTCAAAAGTATCATAAGAAATTCACATAATAGGAAACAATTGCATGTGCATACTTCGATATTGAGCTGCGAAACTATTTTAATACCCGAACACGCGGAAATATTGTCGAAAATTTGCATTTCCGTAACGCACGTCGGTATGCAAATTACGCTACAGTTACTCTTTTATATTAATGCATGTTTGCGTCAAAAGAGTCGTACGATCGAGAAAAAAAATTGAATATCACTCACAAAAACAAAATCTTTTATTAAATAAAATGCAAGTTGATGCATGGCCAGACCAGACGCTTCCTCCTGAAAAGTTGTTTTCTTTATATATGAGCAGTCGGATGAAGTACCCTTACGTTACGGGCTCCTCCCCGACTGAGGTTTATTTATTTATTTATATATTTATTTATTCTAATACAATTGGTCTCAAATCACGGAAGGTTGAAGTTCAGAACCACAGGAAAGTGAAACCCGCGATTTTGCCCCGATTATTTTCAAAAACCCCGATTTCGCCCCGATTCTTTCAAAAAACACCCCAAAAAACCCGATCACGTCCCGATTTCGCCCCGATCACAAATGATCGGGGCATTGGGAACAAGGCCCGATTTCGCCCCGATTATTTGTCGAAAACCCCCGATTTCGCCCCGATTTTTTCCCAAAACCCCGATTTCGCACCGCTCACGGCCCGATTTTTTGAGGGATTTAATCGGGTCGAAATCGGGGTTTTTGGTTTCCCATGACATTACTATATTACCATGAAGTCGACTTACTAGATAACTTATGGACATCCCTTTCCGGTTGAAGGCTAAATAAGTATATGTATTTATTACTGGTGAAATTATAATTATTCCACAATTAGGTATCAATGTGCAATAGTCGTAGAAAGTGAGACTGTTCCATTGAGGTAAGGGATCCCAAACATAGAAAACCTGCATAGTATCTCAAGGCAATACTAACGAACAGAGCTTCTAAATTGTAGAATCAAAACAAAACCAAAAACTTACAACAATCTGTTCGCAAACGGCCGCCCATCCGGCTTCAGTGGAACCGAAATCGTCCCATTTTCCATTTTCGGGGTTCATCTGGAGTATACTGTGTAAATGTGTAGGCTTTTCTCATGTCCTCACTCTACTGAGATCGAATACATCACTCCGATTCCCTCGGTTCCCTCGGGGAAACATTCTCTGGATACAGAGAATAGCATTCAAAGAGATAGTCGCATCGTGAGACAGAAGTTTCACCTCGGGAAAATGATTGTAAGTGGTGGATATGGCCTCTGACATATGCATAGCTTACTCGCAGCGGGTGTGCCGCACACTCTGGACTGGATTACTAGTTGGGAAGGCACACCCGGAGTGCTTTCGTTTTAGTTTCGTTTGCTGGGAAATTCTCCTACCCTGAATTAAACTTAAATGAGCTCAATTCGCCTCCAATCAATATAATATGTTTCTTACCGCTGCGATTTGATCACTGGCAGAACTGTCCGGGAAGTTCTTGTCCCAGTTGCGGTAGGCAGTGTTACCATTCTTCAGAATCCATTCACCAGACGCCTTGTTACCACCCACAGCGTTCCTCAGTCCAATGAACATGTACTGAAAGAAAGCAAATCAACCAGTTGTAAGGCTAAAGTGAAAAACTTTGGACTGAACAGTAAACTGATAATAGATCTATTAGACAAGAAAATTTTTTTTTTGCCGAAAAAATTTTTTAGAGACCGTAAGAAAAGTATGGGCCATCACGACTTGCAATCAAACATCAAACATGTTAGCATACAAACTTGATATGCCTATTATAAACCTTATTATAAAAGTGATCGGGCTTTGTTGAACCCTCGTAAAACTTGGCGTGCAAGCGGCACATTTACGGTGCGCATGCGGCGCCACGCCACGCTTGCACGCCACTTTTCCTCAGCGTGTGAGCAAGAGACTTATGTGCACACCGTCTGATGATCCTTCATTTTGAAGAGTTTCTTGGCCCTTGCCCTGCTTTCATCAAGGGGACCCTGTCGCAGTTTGTATGACTCTGAAAAGGCACTATCAAAAATATTAGCAATACCGTTTTATTTTTCTTTCTTTCTTTATTTTTTTCAAGGCATTGTCCTGGCTTGCGTGTAGAATAGCGCCATGTCGAAAGTAAAGTCTACTTTAAATTTTACGATAATCATGTTTGTCTATGGGAAATCGTAGGGCGATCTTTAGAAGTTAAAGCGAAATGCTAGCTCCTTTGGAAAATTTGCATATGATAAGCAAATCCTATGTATCTTATGCTCATTTTGTACGATCGTCCACGGCAATCGTACAAAATTAGCATAGGATTTGCTTATCATATGCAAATTTTTAAAAGGGGCTAGCATTTCGCTTTAAAGGGTCAGGCCCATTTCAAATGACCCCTATTTTTGATGATTCCATCTGATTCTCCATGTCAAATATAGTAGGATGCAATATTTTTCTAATTTTCAAGCGCAAAATTCACGCAGTATTCAGCAATTTACCCCTGCCAGTCATACCCAACTATTTACCGCATTTGTCACGCCCCTTCGCGCTAATTGGGCAATATGCTCTATTGGGCGTGGCAATTGCGATATCGGCGAATCAGCGCGAATGGGCGTGCCAACTGCGATAGATAGTTGGGTATGACTGCTCACGTTAAATTGCTGAATAATGAGTGATTTTTGCGCTTGAAAATTAGAAAATTATTGCATCCTACTATATTTGACATGGAGAATCAGATGGAATCATCAAAAATAGGGGTCATTTGAAATGGGCCTGACCCTTTAATGTGCAGTTTTCACGGAAATTACGGAAAACGTCCGCTGTCTCGCCAAAGACCTTTTCTCGTGGTAAATAAATCAGAATCTATTACAAGTAAGAGATCTCCGAGCGCCACATATCTATTAAAGCGAAATACCGGCCTGTTTTTGAAACACATCGAGTAGACCAACCTTCTTATGCAGCTTATGCAAATGGAAATAAATTAGCATGAAAAAAATGGAGCTAAATTTGAGCAAATTAGCATAAATACGTAAGAATTCAGTTGGCCACAATCCGGCTTCGAGTTCATTTCCAACTTACCAATAATTCCATCGTTTTCAGCTTGGCAGCGAACTTGAGCCAGGTCCGCGCCCCATGTCGAGCAGAGAGTCCTTGCATTGTGGAAAGTACCGTACACTGGTTCAATCTAGAATAAAGTTGTTGTAATCAGTTCGAAACAACTGCTCTCCATCTCTCCTCTGTCTCTCTCACACTCTCTTCTTCTTTATTTCTCTCTATCTCTGGCATTCTCCATATATACTTGCCCTATAACACGATCCCTTCACGTTGGTAAACCCAGGGTAACATTCCGCAGAGTTGTCGGTTTTGTTTTCCGCTGCCGTAACCGCGACCGCGAACAGTGCCAAACTACCAAGGCACCAAACGAACATCTGAAAATAAGTTTTTCATAAATAGTTGAAATTTAGACGGATATCGACACAGCTTTTGAATAGTTTATTTCCAGACGTTTCAAGCTGTGTTCATTTGGTAATAGGTGGATGTTCAGAACCAGTAAATTTAAAAAAGAGAGGAAAATGCTTGAACTACTAAAAATGTCACATGTAAAATTTCTCCATGAAAATTCACTCAATGAGTGTATTGAACATATTGCTTCTCATTGTTGATTCGAAGTAAAAAAAATATAAATAAAGTTTTGGGGCGACATCGTACACTGATGGAAGCACATGGGAAACTAAAAACCCCGATTTCGCCCCGATCGGGGTTTCCACTTTCCTGTGCACGCTATTAATAAACATTGCGTTAACAATTATATTAAATTAACTAATAAAAGGCACGATATATAGAAAAGTATAAAACACGTCTACATAGTTTATCAAGAATTCTCATTCCCTTCCTTTTAAATAGAGTCGATAAACAATTGGGTCAATCGTATTCGTCTGATATTGGAATATCAACGTTATTACATGTCTGATGTACAGTAACCAGGCAACATATGAGACAATAACTATGATAAATGAAAAGGGCCCAGAATACCAAAACGAAGGAAAAAGGAAGCAATAAGAAAAGGACACTGCTGAGTGAGTGTAATATAGGTTTTCTGATATTTTTTAGTAAAATACCAAAATAAAACGAACTACGTACATGCATTACATTCATGTGTTTATTGTAGTCAAATACATTCGTTGAGTGTCTGTGGTAGAATATGGAATGTTTGAGGCGAAGGAAGGAGCCAATGTTCAACCTCAACAAGTCTGCCAGTAAGTGCCCAAAGTAGATGGAATCTCACGTTTTCCATCATCACAGGAAAACAATTGCCGAAACCATCTGGTGGCTGGTTCGTGACTGGTTCGTGACCACTTGGTGACTATCTCATGACGGTTTTCGATGACACTTGGTCACGAGTTGGTCACCCAATGGGCAGGTCACGAAAAAACCAATGAACTATATCGAATGGGTTCACCCATTTTCTATGATCGCCAACCACCATCTCTTTTTTCTTCGTGAACGACAAGAACAAGTGTTGAAAGGGCTGGATTCGGACCTGTTCACCAGGAAATGTCTCTCCTGACACAGAATACACATTTCTTCTGCCAAATCACGATATTGCAGTGCTAGATAAGTGAACAATCAGCTATTTTGGATCATCGTCATTGTCAATGATTTGAACATATGTTGTGAACAAGGCTCATTCGGAAGTTGAAGCATATGCATCATCCAAACATACAATCAATCAAACAGACAAACAAACAAAGCTCCCAACTTTATTATTTACATATAACTTCGTGTTCTCCTATGTCTTCAGTGTCCTTATGCAGTTCAAAACAGTAATTTTTGTCTACGTTTCACAATTTCAATAAATAGGTTGATGTATTCATTTGGTCAATATTCTACGTTTCGTTAGATTTGATGTTTTGCGCGAAAAATATTTACGGTATTTGAGGATTAACTGTAGTTGTCGTGTTGTATTCAAACCCAGGATTATTACTTCTGGTGTTTTTCCTTTTAAGGGTTCTGGAGTACGATTAGAACGATAGCAAAAGGACTACGATTTATGTATGAATGTGGTGGAGCCAATATGCACCGATTTCGATAGTTACCTGACCTCACACCGGCATTATAAAATTATGTAAAAAAGAGTGAGTTCGGATGATCCCGTTTTGGGGGCTATTCCCTTTCCAGTGTATGGAAACTTTCATATTTTGATGGCTAATTTTTCCGATTGTGCATCCAGCCCCAGAGATGCGTATTTTTAATTGTAAGTGAGAAACTGTTCCTTTTTTAATTGTAAGCGAGACAAAAGGATAGTTTTTTCGCACTTTCGATAAGCATAGTGTGACGTTGCATTTCTTTACTTTGTTATGAACATGAGCAATACAAAGGAATAAACTGGAATTAAGTGTACGTGCAAGTTTTTGTTTGTAATGTCAGGTCCGTATTTATACACCATGCTGTCAGTGTCATTATACACTTGAAAGAAATATAAAAACGAACAAAATAATAAAAGATTGTTGCAAACATTTTATTGAAAATCAATAACTTGTAGGTCGAGTGTGTGGAAGAAGTTATCTGCTTGCGCTGAAAGAAATGATAAAATATTAAACAATATAGTTAAAGGGAGAGGCCCATGAGAAAAAAGTTGTTCCTAATTTACTTACACAGCATGTCCGGAATTTTAGAAATACTTCTGTGAAAATCGCATTTCTTTACACCTAGAACTCGCAAAATTATTCTCCGGCAAACAGTTCGGCCAGGTACCGTAGTCAGAATCAATTTTTGCCATTTTAGGGCCTTACAGTATTGGAAACGCCCTGTTAATATCATAGGAATGATTTTCATAAGTTTTAACATTTCTTTGAAGAGAAAGGATGAAAATGAACGGATATAAACCGTTAAACGTTCTGACTACGGTACCTGGCCGAACAGTTTGCCGGGAAATAACTCTCTGAGTTCTGGGTGTAAAGAAATGCTGTTTTCACAGAAGTATTTCTATAATTCCGGACATCCTGTGTAAGTAGACTGAGGACAACTTTTTTCTCATGCGCCTCTCCCTTTAATTTCCCAGGAGTAGAAGTAAGCGCATAAGCTTGAAACTACATGTAAGCTGTCTGTTCTGAAACTTTTTAAAAGGAGTCAGGCTATGGAAGAAGCTCACTTTAGACTTTACGCTTATTAATTAACTTCAACTGTTCGACAATTCGTGAATAGTGACTAATAAAATACCTTCGTTTGCCAAATTTATTTCTTCTTAGTGCAGACAGTTCCGGAGGATGGCTGGAAATAAATGTTTAAAGCGAAATACCGGCCGGTTTTTGAAACGAGTACACCAGCATTCTTATGCAGCTTATGCAAATGAATACAAATTGGAATAAAAAATCGAGCTAAATTCGAGCAACTTTGCATAAGTACGTAATAATGCAGCTGTCCACGATGTGTTTCAAAATCCGGCTGGCACATTGCTTTAAAGCGTGATAAAGACATTGCGAAGAACTTTGAACATAAACATGGCTACGCCTACACCTCGGTCGAGGCTAATCTAATTTTAAAGGGACGCGGTCACCATTTTGTCCCTTCTGTATACTTTGTGTTTTATTATCTGTGCCAAATGTAAAGCATAGTATTGGAAAAAAAATCAGACCGAAAAAACTGATTGTAAGCCTAGTAAGTCCCTTATCCTTTAAAAGTTAACAATGAAATAACCAACGAGAGTCTGCTCGCAAACGGCTCCCCAGATATCCTTGGTGTCATCCACTGTACTCCATTTTCCTTCACTGTCCAACGCTTTCTGAATTCTCATGTTTTTAAAGGGATGGTCAAGTCATAGATGTTTTTAAAGGGAAGGCTATGGCCTGCACCTTATATGAAACATATGAAAAAAGGACCTCCAAGACTCACCGTTATAAGAAATAAACATTCATAAGAACATTATATAGTACACTGGCAGTCGCCTCAGTACCTCAGTTTCCCGCTAACCTTATATGAAAGAAGGACCTCCAAGACTCACCGTCATAAGAAATAAACATTCATAAGAACATTATAAAACATTATATATAAGAAACACATATTTACGCAGATAATTCGTCCCTAATGATAATTAATTTTGGTAATTAACAGCTCAACACCTACCGTAGCCGATGCCTTCAGGTTTGGAATGCTTTCATTCGGTTCTCCAGCGGCCCAGTTTCTGTAACGAGATTGGGCCTTTCCGTTCTCAGATTGCCACTGGCCCGATTGGAGACCCTTAGGGGCCACGTTCTTAAGACCCAGCCAGACAGCCTAGAAAGATTAGAGTGCTGAAATTGGTGCAGACACATGGATTTGAAGATCAACTGCATCATTGCATGCAAATTTGTATCCATCTGTGTTTTCCAGCAATTGAAAGTTTTGACGACTCTAAACGATATCAAAAGGAAGATCAATCAATGTTGTTATAGAAACTTCGAACAACTATTATTTAATAATTTTGTTGGAAAAATATTTCTCTAACCTGTTGAACTTTTGTCCAACTGAGCATCTTTGTTGAGTACTGCAAACTCCATTCAAGGGAGGTTTTGTCAGCTTCGTAGGCGGCGGCTTAATTATTCAAAAATATGAGATCGCAAGTTATATATTCCTTACTTCCTCCCTCAGTCTATCTCTCTCTCTCTCTCTCTCATTTTCCATGAATATATCCACCTATCCTTATAAATATACCTTGTGTTGGCTAAGGTTGTACAGCTCAGAGGGATGTGCTCAGTCTTATATCACAATCATACCACGTTAAAGCAAAATACCGGCCGGTTTTTGAAACACACCGAGTAGACCCGCACTCTTATGCAGCTTAGGCAAATGACCATAAATTAGGATAAAAAATCGAGCTAAATTGCAGTAACTTCGCATAAATACGTAAGAATTCAGTTGTCCACGATGCGTTTTAAAAAGCGGCCGGTATTTCGCTTTCAACTTTCCCAGTAAATGTTATTCTGAATTGACAAATCGGCCTGAAGGGCCAGTATTGTCTGGCTGGGACTTAAGAAGGGACTTCAGTCTGGATAGTGACAATCTGAGACTGGAAAGGTCCAAGGTATGTATTGTCTCCGATTGCTAACTCACCGATTTCCTGATCTTCGGCCTCACATCTCACTGTTGCAATGTCAAATTGATCACCAAATGAGCGACAATCTTGGACTGCTTGAGTGAAAGTACCATGCACAAGAATAACCTAAATAAACTAATGCATTATGCGAATTGAAGATTATTCGTTGTGAATGTTACCAGCAGCCGTTAGCAGTCAATAGGTCATTTCCATTTAATATCATTTTTTGCTGCTCTGTTTCTTGGGTGTCTTATCATATTTTCTACTTTGTTTAACACTTTGACCTCTCTCTATCTCTCAACTCTCTCCAATTGAAAATGAAACACTCTAGATCTCTAGAGTTATAAACAATGTTGTATAACTTTCTTAATTATCAATGTATTTGAAATAGTTCGCAATATGCAATATCAAATCTATTTTGCCATTGTAGTTCGTAGTCTTATTGTTTGATATACAACACATTATTTAACTGTAGTTTGTACCTTGTAGCATGAGCTCTGATTGAAATTGTGGAATCCGTGAATGCACCCTTCCGATCCCGCTGCCATACAACTGATCACGAGGCACAGCAACAGAATAGTCGATGGACTCATCGCCATCTAGAATATTAAAGGGGTATAACAGGAGGTTTGTGCAACGTATGGAAATTATTCTCCCATGTATTGCATGTGATTTAGTCATTTAGTTGTCTATTCAAGAATTTGTATGTATATAATACATGGAATGAATGCATTGTTCGTTATGTGTTTTACATACCTAATGTTACTGTCATAACATAGGGGTTACATTACACTAAAGGACCGATAACTTTCTAATTAGCTTCTAGGTAGTTATAATTACGAATTAGATGCAAGCAAACTACAGCACATTGTACTATAGTACGTAATGTTTAAAAAATGCATAAGAAACAATCAACGCCATAAAAAGAGGTATATAAGCATTTATGACAACGAATGAAGAAAGACTAAGGTTTACTGGCCTTATATGAATACCGTACTATTGAAAGTAGGTCAATTAATGCGATAAATTCATTGAGTCGGCCAATAAACGAGTAATACGAAAGATATGTTAGACGTCTACCACAGTTATTGTATTTTTAATTCGACTCTGTCTGTATGGGTGAAAGTGGCGATAAATACAAAGCAGAAAAGGTGGGACGTTCGAAATATGGCGGCACAATGGTAGAAGAATGTCGATGAAAAGCTACTCAACATATTGTTACTAATTACGCTGACAATAATCAGCGTCATTCGAGTTAACTTATGGTAAGAGAGGCAAGAACAATAAAACACGAGAGACCCTCAAGAAAACTTTTGCAAATTCATAAGCGCCTAGTTGCACCGTTGTAAGCTACGCCATCATATGCAATGTATATAAAGCACATATTTTTCGGGCACTTATTATTACTTTTTTGACTCTTGCTTGTGCGCAGAGTACTGATACCCGATCATGAAACAAGCACTTTATTTTAAAAAAGTTAAAGGGATCGGCTCACCTCAAATCGTGTCTGTTTTTTCTGTTTCTTTATTTTCTATAAGGGATAATACAAATTTGGAATACAAAAAGTAGTGTTCTATTTCAATACTCACGAAGATATTAGATGATAAAGTGGTGGATCGATCGGCCCGAAATGAAAAAGTGTAATTGTCCTGCCTTGTTTGTATGGGACAATTAACACTTTTTCATTTCGGGCCGATCGATCCACCACTTTATCACCTAATATCTTCGTGAGTATTGAAATATAACACTACTTTTTGTATTCCAAATTTTTATTATCCCTTATAGAAAATAAAGAAACAGAAAAAACAGACACGATTTGAGGTGAGCCGATCCCTTTAAGTAAGAGTTAGGGTTCCAACCACGAGCCTTCCATAATATTCTGAATAAAATCAAAGATAAAGTGCCCTCAGTTCAAAGTAATAAATCAATCTGCGATAGTGTGTCCAGCCGCTTCGGAACGTCAATTTAGTTACGACAGAATTATCCAGCAACCTATTTCACTTTTTAAAAAATCTACATATTCTTGCCTCTCTATCTCGACGAAAAACCGGCATGGAAAATAAAAAAGACGACGACATGACATGAGAGTCCCGCCTTTAGGATTCCTGTAATTAAAGCGAAATACCGGCCGGTTTTTTAAACGCATTGCTTACACCTGCTTTCTTATGCAGCTGATGCAAATGAGCAAAAAAAATAGAATAACAACTAGACCCCAATTAGACCCCACGTTGCATAAATGCATAGGAATGCAAGTACTTGAGATGCGCTTCAAAAACAGGCCGATATTTCTAATTCAGGAAAACCCCTCCCTTCACAGAATATACCAAATATAAAAAAGGGAAACATATGAGTGTAAAATGCACAATTTTTGGACTAAATCGATAATTATTATTCTTCGATACATCAAAAACCGTTTTTTTTTGTCTCTCTGTGCAACGTGAGTTAAAAATTTTTATGGGTAGTGTGTGGTTAGTTAATTACTTATTTGATCAGAAAAACAAGCGGCGACAAAAAAGATACTAACATCTGCTGACAGTCGCTTCGTCAAGGAAATTGAAAATGCGAGTGACTCGATGTTTAGAAAATTTGTTTGTAACATGGATACCCTTCTCTGAAGTATATGTAAAATTACCATCTCTCATCTGTCTACCACATAAAACGAACATACTATCGAGTAATGGGTTTTTCACCCCATTTTTACAGTTTTTGTGTCATCTCTAATCGCCAGATACATTGCGCTTTATCGAAACTTTAAAGTGTTGTTTTATTTCAATTTCCTAATTGTTAGCAACCTTTTCTTACTGTAAACTTGTCCAGTTGCATGCAGTTGTTCTATTTCTGGCCTCTCTCACTCACTCCACCACGAAGCCACGCCCACAATATTTAGCATGCGAAAATTAGACTAAAAATTAACATATGCGGGCTCGAATGCAAATAATATAACGCGTGTAATTTCAGTTTGTGTTTTATAGCCACGTATCTTTACCCAATGCTATCCTATTGATCCTTACATTTTTTACTTTAGTTAAGTTTATCGTTTGTATGTGTTACTTTATTAGTTGGCTAACAACTATAAGTGCACAAGTATTAGTGGATGTGCCCTCACTTTTCGATGCTTATTCATTAATTGTTTGTTATTATTTAGATAATAATTTACTGTTTATATTTAAGGTTGTTATGGAACGTTCAATAAGTACCACTGCCTCCAGGATAAGGACGCTAAATCTCTAGCCGCCTCTACTGTGAAACAAATCGTTCAACTCAACGCAATGGTAAGTTACAATACATTCTCGGTAATATGTCGTAAGCGTCTTTCTAGAAATCGTAGCAGGGCATGAGTATTCCTATACCTGTAAATGGTTGATTGTTTACATTGCGAGTAATCACTGGTTTATCAGTTCAAAAACTAATGGCATTTTAATTGGTTGCATTGTTTTTTTTGTCCATTGTACATTATAACTCTTTGCAGAGTTCGTCTACAGCTGGTGCTCCGATGAGTGTGCTCGTCACTGATGAAGATCTCAAAGCTGTTGAAGGCCTCAACACTGCAGAGAGAAAGGACGCCACCGTGTTCAACATCGCAAACAAAGATATCAAAGGTCAGTTGAAGTTTACTTTTTGAAGTTACTAGTGAGGTTCCCCTACAATTTAAGTCGCCAAAAATATCAAAATGCTAGCGATTGTGGTGATTTTTTTAAGGGAGCGAAATTATTTGAGTCATTAGTTAGTGTAGTAAAACATTCAGAGCGGTAACTGGTGGAAAAATCTCCTCTTATTGCTCGAATTTGTCGAATTTGGATAGAATTTGGCAACTTAAAGTAAGAGAAAACATTGATGTTTTTTTCTGGAGGAGCATAATATTTCTGAGGCCATATCCACTCAGTTCCCCAGGAGGAATTCCCCGTCTTTTTCTCTGCGTCTCTCACATTAGAATGATATTTTGTCTCCAGGGAATAGTTCCCCTAGGGAATCGGAGTGGTGAATATGGCCTCTGGTGTGAATACGGATGAGAGCCTTTTTGAATCCGCTTCCGTGAAAAAATCAAAGAATAGTGAAATCCAAGATTATTCCATTCCTTACGCTGTTCCGTCAGTGTTTTTCTACCCAAGCCACGTCCCAAAAAGTTCATGACTGAAATGAAGTAAAGCGGCATGATACGTGATTTCCAAACCTATGCTAGAAAACATCAACGTGCCGAAAATTTGAAGAGAAATTTACATATAGTACATAATACAAATGCTGTTATCGAGCATAAGTATCACCGTGTCACAGAACGCTTGAAGCACCTGAAATATTTCGCCCAAAAAAGCCCAACGAGATAGAGAGGGGGAGAGAGAGAGAGTAGAAGGAGAGGGTAGATGGAGAGAGTAGATGGAGAGAGAGAGACAGTCGAGAGAGAAGAAAGAAGAGAGTGAGTACATAATATAGAATACATGGGTGAGAGGAAGGGAAACGCTTGGATGTTAGGATAAAGTGAGAGGGGTTGGCGGTTGGGGGAAGAGAAAAAAAAAGATAAAAGATAAAGTGTACCGGGTTATATCAACCGAATCCTCAGAAACGGTGCACCGGGGTCCGGTTCATTTATGAAGCCGGACGAACTGGCCCTTAAACTTCCCGGAGGCCAATTTTCTCGGGAAGCCGATTTATCTCCGCCGGTTTTACCCAACTACCAACTTTTCCACCTTTGGTGAGGTGAAGGGGTTCCGGGCCGGGCTCGAACCAGTGACCGGTGGCGTGGAACAAGGCGGATGCTACTGCGCCACGCCAAAGTAGTTTGAGGGACCGTGTGAGAGAGGTAGGGAGAGAGGAAGGGAGGGAGGTAGGGAGGGAGAGAGGAAGGGAGGGAGGTAGAGAGAGAGGAAGGGAGGGGTGTAGGAAAAGAGGTAGAAAGAGAGGTAGGGAGAGAGGTGGGAAGGGAGGTAGGGAGAGAGGTAGAGAGAGAGGTAGGGTGAGAGGTAGAGAGAGAGAGGTCGGGTGAGAGGTAGGGAGAGAGGTAGGGAGAGAGGTAGGGAGAGGGGTAGGGAGAGAGGTAGGGAGAGAGTTAGAGAGAGAGGAAGGGAGAGAGGTAGGGAGAGAGGTAGGGAGAGAGGTAGAGAGAGAGGTCGGCAGAGATGTAGAGAGCAAATTATAGTCCAAGGAAAATAAACTTGGGTAAGAAGAGAGTTGGAGGTTGTAGAGGCTTTCACGGTGAGATGTCAGTAATAAAAAATGGAGCTTTCCGACGTCGTCTACATCTCTTTTTCCTGTTGGTCTCCAGTGCTGCATACCTGCTCCGGGTTTCCGTCGATCACTGCCTACGGTACTATAATTTCTGTAAGGTAAGGTACCAGACAGTCTTCTCACACCCACACCCACCCGGGCATTGGTTCGGGAGCACCCAAGTCTGGTGGCTCCCTTTCCCAACTACGCGGGGGATGTTCTGCTACCTCGGAGGGCAATGTCGGGAAATGGTCCTCGTTTCGATTCACTAGTGTCGATCTTGGTGGCATTGGTTGCCAACCGAGAGAGGTTGACTGCCAGACTGTACTGTTTGGTACCATCAGACGGTCCCTGTTTTTGGTTTCAATATGCTTGGCAAAACCCAAGCCGCTCTTCTCGTACTCTGCATACCCAGCTCAGTTTCGCGCATGCGTGGTCAGAAATTATGCCGAAGGGAGGCGCCCGGTTCGGAGGTACTATCTAAATACCATCCGTTAGATCGGGTTCTGAGATGCGTGTGGCTGTTGACACCCACCGGGGACTGCATGAGTAATGCTTTTCCTGGACCATTCCCAGCCGACGGTGTGTTAGGAACTGAGGTGGGCATGCAGAGTACTAGAAGGCGGTCTTAGGTTTTGCCTTGTGTATTGAAACCAAAAGCAGAGCCTGTCTGATGGTACCAAGCGGTACGGTCTGGTGGTCAACCCCTCTCGGTTGGCAATCAATGTCGCTGAGGTTGGCACTAGTGGATCGAAACTTGGGCCATTTCCCGGCATTGCACTCTGAGGTAGCAGAACATCCCCCGCGTAGTTGGGAAGGGGAGTCACCAGGCTTGGGTGCTCCCGAACCAATGCCCTGGGTGGGTATGGGTGTGCGAAGACTGTCTACCTCCTTTACCTTACTGTAGTGATGATATGGTAGTTGGTGACAGATGGAAACCTTTGTATGTATACGGTATTGAAGATGAACGAGACTAAAGGTGATGTAAACCTTTTCGATTCTACTCGACTTTTTGTCTTACCAACATCTCATCACGAGAGAGTTAGCGAGGAGAGAATGTGAATGAGAGGAAGGATGAGAGAGAGGTAAGATGGGAGAGTATGGAGATAGGGAGGAAGAATGTGAGAGAGATAGAAGAAGAGAAGTGGGGAGATGATGTGAGAGGGTGGAGAGAGAAGCAGAGAGGGTTAAGGGGAGGAGAGAGAGTGTGCGGGGAGGGAGTGTAAGAGACAGAAATAGAGGAAGATCAAAAGATTTGAGAGTTGGGGATGACACATTGAGAGAGAGAAAGAGAGAGAGAGAGGAGAGAGATAGAGAGAGTGTGGGGATGAGGGATACATATTGATGTAGGAAAAAGTGAGGTATAATTTCGAAAGATATATAGAGAGAGAGGGGGGGAGAGGGGGAGAGAGAGAGAAGAACTGAGGAAATCAATGGAAGATAATGTGATGTAGTGATAGAGCTGAATACTAGTGAATGTAGTTTGAGGTGTGAGGGAGAGAGGGGGGTTCTCAGAATTTGAAGAAGAGTGAGAAAGAGAGAGGTAGAGGATACCGTATTTGAAAACTTCATTTAACTAAACGACAAAAAATGCATCGTGCTTTTTACGATCCCAGACACCCAAAAACCTGTTGTTCCGAAAATTATAAGCTTGAAGCGGAACATTTACTGACACCGAAAAGTCTAATTGTAAGAATATAAAAACCGCCTAAGAATACCTTAAACCGAATTGTAAGGTATACTCACTTTCTATAAAATCTTCACCTACTAACTGAGTAGGGAACATGTCCGTCACAATAAATTCGTCATTTTTATCTGATCTTCATTAAAATATAGGAAGACATGAAGAAAAATACAGTACCAAGATCAAGTTGCAGAAAAACGAACTCACCAAGAATGGTAGTTACTGGACTACAGTAACTATGCAATTGCGGCTGATTATAATTATTGCAAATTCCCTGCAGTGTTATGTTATGGGGTTTCCAAGTATCCCAAAAATTCGGTGTGCTTCTGTCAATACTACCGTATGCGTATTTCTGCACGAAACTTGCATGCATATATAATACGAAAAATTAAAAAATATTTTCATGTAGTTCCAAAATACTGTAAATTTATAATCAAATGACGAATGTATTTGCAATAATTATAATCTAATGCCGAATTTATGTTGACTGCGTTCTTTGGTAGGTGTTTTTGGCTCTTCTGTGCTACGTGACTGTTGAAAAACTATGGTTGGTGTGTAGTTAGCTAATTACCAACAGCGGCTGACAGTCACTTCTTAGGCGACTCCAAATTCGAGTGATTCGATGAAAATTATGGCACGTCACTGATTTCTCTAATTTCTGATTTTCTCACATCACTTGGCCATCACATAACACATCAAACTCCACTGGGGAAACTCAGCGTCATGGCCTGAGCAAAAAAAGTCAGTAACAGCGGCGCAGCGCACCGCACCTGAGTGCACGGTAGGCACTCGCGCGCGGCCCCGCTGTGGCAGACCGTTTTTTGCGCGCGGTTATGTCGCCAAGTTTCACGTTATATCAGAATACGCTACAAACATATCAGATGAGGCACTGGTTCCGTGTGCGCGGAGGACGCCTGTTGAGGTGGGTGGGGTTGGCTGAAGAAGGTCACTTCCGTGAACAGAGACCATATTCACCACTCAATTCCCCACGGGGAATTCCCCGTCTTTTTCTCTGCGTGTCTCACATTAGAATGCTATTTTCTGTCTCCGGGGAATATTTCCCCGAGGGAAAAGGAGCGGTGAATACTGCCTCAGAAGACTACGGGGGCGCACAGACGGAACCAACATTTGGGCGAAACGGTCGGGTCCGTTTAATAGTCACGGCAAAAGCCCTTCGTGTGAATTACCCCTACGAGGTTTTGACGCCTACGCCTAAATGTATTCAGCGAGGTTTAACTGATGAATACAGAGACCCAAAGGACCACGGACACGACCCAAGCGGATGTCACAACAGCAAAAACGGAATACAGTATATTCTCGACAGATACATTAAGCCTGCGCGCATGTTAGGCGTACACACGGGCAGCTCTTCTCTTTCTGAAGTTTAGGGATTATGTCTAAACACTTTAGAAAACATATAAAAAAAAAAGAATTTCATGCAGTCCATCTGTGGTGTGTACCTGTGATCAATTATCTTTCACTCCATACAATAATAGTCACATGGGTGACGAGACCACGGGAAACACACAACAATTAACATTTATTCAAATGAGATCACAAGGAAACAAACGCACGCAATGAATAATTATTCAAAAATCAGCCACGTTGAATTTGGAAACATCTTCTAACGGCGCACTTAGTGACATCAAAAGAGTAGTCGTAATTCACCTCTTCAGTCACCTATTCTTTCTTCACCTTTTCAGTAACCAGAGCGGCCTTTTGTTCCTTGAGCTTTCGCAATTCCTGAAATGACCAACCATTAAAGCGAAATGACACCCAGTTTAGGGTTTTTCACCAAAAATAGTTTAGATACTGTATTAATATAGTTGTATTAATAGAATGCGTGTTCCCCATTAAGGAAACAAAACAAAAGTTGTCAAAAGTTCCCCAGTTAGCGGTTCAATTGGTGGGGTAGCCATACTCAATGCTGGGGTAGTCATATTCAATGGTGGGGTAGTCATATTCAATTGGTGGGGTAGTCATATTCAATGGTGGGGTAGTCATATTCAATTGGTGGGGGTAGTATTTTGTAATTTTTCCCACGGGGTCGTAAAAGCCAATGGGTGGGGTAATATTTTGTAAGAAGGGGGTAGTATTTTCACATGTAGGGGGTAGCGTAATTCAAGATTACCTAGGGTTTGAAGATCACTACCCCACCATTGAAGAACACTACCCCTCTATAGAAGAACACTACCCCATCATTGAAGAACACTACCCCACCATTGAAGAACACTACCCCTTTCTTACGATTTACTACCCCCTTGACTGGGGTGATAAAATGGGGGTAGTGTTCTTCAATGGTGGGGTAGTACTTTGCATGTTACAAAATGCTACCCCCATACATTTGGGGTAGTATATTTCAAATTTGGGTAGTATTCTTCAGTGGGGTAGTATTCTTCAATTTTACCATTAGTTCCATTGCACCCGAGATGAATTACTGTTTTCATTAACAAGGTCATGTCTAATCGATCAGCTCTTGTGGATCTAGTTCTTATATTTCAGGTCCTTTCAACCATGTCTGCTGAGCAGAAGGCGAATTACAAAGTTCGCCTTTTACATAGTAACTCGTGGACCGGACCCGTGGCAAATCTCGGGCGCCGCGCAATGGAACAAATTTTAGCATAAGTATGCCTAAGTATGCCGGCAAAAAGCAAGATTCAAGATGCCGGGCACGCAAATTCGAAAAAAAAAAATACATATTCAGTGGCCGATAACGGCAAATAGCAAGATTCAAGATGAAGAGCATGTAAATTCGAATTTACATATTCAGTCGCCTATTTAAGTGCATGTCCGGTAAGGAGAGGCTAGTCTCGCGTTTGTTTTGCGCATTTTGACTTCATACATATGCTGGAAGTAAAAAAACCCACTTACCTCTCGCCAAACAGCAGCCGTGAAGATCTTCTCGGAATTCTTGGCCTTCCTGATAACCGACGCAACCGCCGCATCCAGCTGTTTGATTCTTGAGTAAACAAAGAGTCGAGTGAAAATCTTGCGGTGCGCAGGCATCGGTCTCTTGATCTGGAAGAACAACGTGTCCATAGAAACATGTACGGTCGGCTAGCAAACAGAGAGAATGCTTTGTAAAAAAGCTAGTATCATAAAAACAGCCAGCAAACCTTGGCTACCGCCAACTCAAAGGTGGCTTGCTCGGTTGCAGATCCGGCAAAAAAGGACAGCAACATCAAGCGGTCCTTATCGCGTTTTTTCTCTCGACACTCGTCGTCCACATATTGTTCAGCAGCCTTCCACGGCACAGTGCCCAGATCCTTAGCAAAGTGAGTGAACGCGAAAAATCGCATATACTTAGCCTGAAGCAACAGGGTTGCGTTAAATCGGTTGCGTTAAATTGGAAGTGGTCATGAATAAATGAATGCTGAAAACGGAAAGGAAATAAAAAAGATTATGAATGTGACTGAACATTTTTGTAGAGAAGTGAAGTTTCCCGCAATTCGCGACTCTTTACGTAGAGGCCAAGCAAATACTCCGCGACTCTCTGATTGGCGCATCCGGCAAGTTCACGGCCAATGATAGAAGGGTTCAACGGATGAGCCTTTTCCTTGATCGAAGCAAAATCTTCGACATTGATTTGCCTCACGATTACATTGACCAAAGTCCCCTGCAATAAAAATATGACTACGGTACGTTTCGCACTTTTTAAATTACATATTTGCAGAATTCGAACCATCGGCCTATTTCCTAGAAAGCGACGCATTAGGCACTGCGCTATCCGCAGATAACTAGTGGCGCGCAATGATGAAACAGATGCCCAAGCGGAAAAGTTCTTACGGTATGTGTGGACAGGACACCCAAAGCAACATGCGGGACAAAAATACACTTTCACACATAACGCAACGATATTCAATTTGACCTAGAAGCGTACCTTGTTGATTTCCTCCATTTTCATCAACATGACGCACCTTCTATTCCCATCAACTACAATTACTTCGGGTGCTTCCTCAAACGTCTTCGATGCAATCAGAACCTCCCTAAAGGATAAAATAAGGTCCCCTATTAACAAACATGATAAAACAGGGAAACTACGATTATCAATCCTTTGTTAGTGCGATAGCGCTAACATAGTTTGGGTTACATCAGAGAGCCCTTTTTTCCAGTTTCCACCCTGATTTTGTTCCTAGACAAAAATTTGAAATTCTTTCGGTCTAGTTAGTTAAAATAGCGTATTTAATATTACCTGCGAAAATTTCAGAGCAAAATATCAACTTTAACTAATTTTATGAGCAAATCAGTAAAATTAGCTCAACACGCGGAAGAATGTCTGTATCTCTGTGCACTTGGGGGCGTGGCTTAGCTCGCGCCGTCGAAACAACAACTTGCACGCGTTCATTGTATATTTCGGCACATGTTGTTTTGCAAAAGTAATTATGAATATTTACTATTATGTTTTCATTAGTATCGACCAACGACTAGGTAATTCAGTCGAAATACAGTTAAATCGAAGGAAGATCCAGCAAGCGCTTCAAAATAATTCATGAAGTTTGCGAGGTACACTCAATCGTTGCTCTCCATTGTTCATTTGTTCATTGCTATGTGGTTTTTTATATCTGGTTAAAAGTTAAAAGTAACACAAACAGCGCCTGTCTTTAACGCTTTTTTCATATTTAATATTTTGATTTAATAGAATTGTTAAAATTTAAAATACCAGGCGGACGAAGAGCCCTATCCCCTATGCCCTATCCCTTATCACTAATGGGCTCTTCCCCGGCCTGGTCGGGAGTTGGCCTAAGCAACGCTACTTTAAAGAATTCTGGTCCTGCTTTCAGGGTTAAAGCGAAACGCTAGCCCCTTTGGAAAATTTGCATATGATAAGCAAATCCTATGTATCCTATGCTAATTTTGTACGATCGTCCACGGCAACCGTACAAAATTAGCATAGGATACATAGGATTTGCTTATCATATGCAAATTTTCCAAAGAGGCTAGCATTTCGCTTTAAACAACAAACACTCAGAATTAGGCCATTGATGTTATCAGTGGGCACCTGTACAAGCATTCCAAAAACAACCGTGAATGGCAAATTAGGTGGAACACATGACGTTAACCGTGTCTCTCTTTTTCTTTTACTGCTTTACCACGCTCTGGATTTTTATACTTTAATTTCCTCACGACTGTACTATGAACTGCCCCCTACGAATATACTCCAGATGAATAAGCATGAGCACATGTAATTTACGTGACAATTCTTAGGATAACTAATGTATGGTATTATCTCTAAAAACGCATTTACTGTGAAAAAGCAGATTTTGTAATTAATTTTCGTCCTATTGGAATATCGTTGAAAAAAATATCTTTGTTTGAATATCGAAGTGGGTACATATTCCCTTTACAGGGAATGCTAACGCGGTTTTGCATGTTGGGCTCAAAAAAAGCTCATTTTTTGTAGGTAAGGAAAGTGAAAATAAAAATAAAGTTTTTTTTATCGCGCGCAGTAGACAGCATATAAAAAATGAGGGAGCAGACAGCCAGACAAGATATATGCAAGCATAAGACGCAGTAAGACCTGTGCTGACGCAGGTCTTTTTGAGAGCGCCTGATACAGAATCCAGGACTCTGCGTTGACGTTCCCTTTAATGTGGTTTGCAAGTATGGCCGATTTCCCGAAAGTATCGAAAAAATTTCCGTACCTTGGCACTACACGAGAATATCTACAGGCAGTTTTTACTGCCGGTAGCCACGGGACCATTTTTTAAAAATTAAATTTCAAAAGTGCATGCTCTGTGCATCTCTTCTAGCTTCGCTATAACATGGCGGAAGTGCGGATGAATTTGAAAGGTGTATCAAAATTACTGTAAATTGCACACGACTTTGCGAATTGATACTTACAAGGAAAGGGACAGGCCCATCAAAATAAACCTATATTTACGATACGTTCATAATGACTATCAAGCATTTTTATTACAATATATACAAACTAAATTTCACATTTATTTGCCATGGAAAACTTTTTTCCAATGCGCTCAACGCGTATGTATACCATAAAACTGCAGATTTCAAAGCTATATATGCAAATTTTAATCGCATTATAATTTCACGATAAATTTGCATAGACGACAAGGATATTTGCGGCTTTACGGTATACATTTAAGCTGAGCGCATCGGAGAAAAGTTTTCCATGGCAAATAAATGTGAAATTTAGTTTGTATTTACTGTAATAAAAATGCTTGATAGTCACTATGGACGTATCGTAAATATAGGTTTATTTTGATGGGCCTGTCCCTTTAACTGGTTTGCGCTCTAATTATGTAAATAGTAAGTTTGGCCATGTGAAAAGAGGACAATATTTTATCGTGGAAAAGAGTCCTTGAATGGTAAGTTTGGGTTTCATCATGTTTTAAATCTACGAAAAGAGGCCAATAATTTGAATCAGATTCTATAAAAAGTGGACAATATAAAATATAATATTCTGTGCTAGTGCTCAAATCAGGCCTTTTTATTACCCAAACTAGGGCATTTCATTTATGCAATCAGTATTCCGATTTTTACAGGACTTAACTCCTCAGTACTAATTGTAAGTGTTACTATCTGAAGCGGCTATAGACTATAGACGGCAAACATGTTCCAGATTAGCGCGCCATCCAGTTAAAAATAGGAAAACTATAATGGCATAAAATAAATGGCCCAGTTTGGGTAATAAAAAGGCCTGATTTGAGCACTAGCACAGAATATTATATTTTATATTGTCCACTTTTTATAGAATCTGATTCAAATTATTGGCCTCTTTTCGTAGATTTAAAACATGATGAAACCCAAACTTACCATTCAAGGACTCTTTTCCACGATAAAATTTTGACTAACGTTCAAAAGCAAAACACACAAAAAATTACATGGTCGTGTATAGAAAAAAGCCATTGATTCCCTCCTTTGTATATGCCTGGAGCATTTCATTCAATCGATCTTCATTCACACTACGGAGGACACCACCAAATAACGTCTTCTCCAAAATCTGTCCAATGGTGGTCTGAAGAATAAAAATAATCAATACCAACTTTTGATTATGCTTATAATTAGTGATAAAATAAACAACAAACCCAAATAATGAGGAATACTCACAAACAGTCTGGTCTCGCTCAACTCGACCTGCGCCATAGCTACTGAGTGACAACGAGCCTCCTGAAACGACACTGCAGTTAAACGACCTGCAGAAACAGTAAATGCAGTTAAGTGTGCGGATGAGGTGAATATGGTACCGTATGGCAGCTTCGCTCTGTGCTAGTTTTACCAGGTAAAAAACTCAAAAAGCAAGAGTAATTTAATATAACGAAAAAGTCTACAGGACAAATAGAATAAAAAAAATACGAAAAATCCGCAGACGTTGACTCGTCCAAAAATGCACCATGCATGCATGGCTCAAACAATCAATAAGTAAATAGCGTGTACGGTAGTAGTTGCACGTTGTATACTTCGAATTTGCTGGGTATGATGTAGATTAGTCTGAACCTGAATAGATATATTACGAACAACGTGGAAAGGAAGACAATGAATTTTACTTTGTTTTGGGCACTAGGTTTCGATTGTGCGGTATTTGTGTACATTACGTATATACATAGGGGTGTGAAACCTGTGACACCAAACATGTGGACCGTAAAAAGTGATTATAAGATTGTTTCAGCAACGCATCCTTTGTGAGCGCGATAGCGCTAACATAGTTTGGGTTACATCAGAGAGCCCTTTTTTCCAGTTTCCACCCTGAATTTGTTCCTAGACGAAAAAATGGAATTCTTTCGCTCTAGTTAGTTAAAAGAGCATATTTTATATTATCTGCGAAAATTTCAGTTAAAAATATGAACTTTAACCAAATCTATTGCCAAATAAGTAAAATTTGAAAAACACGCGGAAGAAAATGTCTGTTTGTGTCTCTGTCCGCCGGGGGCGGGGCTAAAGTGCGCGCCGCTAAAACACAATCGTACCTGTTTCGGGGTATATTTCTTCGGTTAAAACGTAACTAGTGTTACTAAATCTTATTATTATTATCATTGCTGATTTTCGTTCAAATGAAAATCAGTATGATTAGAGTAAAAAGCCAACAACGCTCAAACAATTTCAAAATTCAATCTACAAATCACCAAGGTTCTTTTATGAAAGGGATCAAAGAACATATGGATTTTCTCAAAACCAAAACATAATTTTAAGAAACTCCAGCTTGTTTGTGCACACGAGTGTCTAAAACTAATATTATAACTATACATTCTGTTTGGCACATTCAACCAGCCGGGGTGGTTATTTCCAGTCACCTATGGTGGGGAATGAGGCATGATTGAAGCACATATTCTGATTGATTGGCGGGAATAGCTTATTCTAATCATACTTATTTTCATGGGAATGTAGTTTTCAAAACCCGGCTGTAGCACCGCTTTGAAGGGACCGGCCCACGAGAATTTTTTCCTCAATTTAATTGTACAGAATGGCAGGAACTTTAGAAATATTACTGTAAAAGCCGCATTTCTTTGCAGCTGAAACTCGAAGAATAATTCCCGGCAAACTGATCGGCCATTTACCGTAGTCAGAGTCAATTTTTGCGCTTTTCGGAGGGCAGTATAATATTGAAAACTCCTTGTTATAATCGTAGAAATGATCTTCATTCTTTTAATCATGATTAATAGAGAAAAAATGCAGTGGACGTTTATAAACCGTAAAGCCCAATTTTGACTGCGGTAACTGGCCGAACAATTTGCGGGTAATAACTCTGCGAGTTCTAGGTGAAGAAATGCGGGTTTCACAGTCATATTTCTGTTAATCGGGACACTCTCTGCAAGCAAATTGAGCAAAACTTTTTTCTCGTGGCTCGTCAAAATTCTGACAAAATAGGAAAATAGGTATAACCGCCGGGGTTTGAAGCAGATTTGTGATAAATGCATCCCCACGCATCATATGCAAATGGATATGATCAGAATAAAAAATTGAGCTCACTCAATTCAAACATATCAAGCAAGTCCATTTCAAAATACACCTATTTTTTACACCGATCAGCCTTCACGTTGATTATTATATCTTGCTTGTTTTTAAGAACTATAGTTACCTGAATCCTACAACCTTCTAACAAACAAAATAAATAATAACACCTAACGGTGAAACTCGAGTGGTGCGCGGCGAACCCGTGTCCCTGGCACAAAACTTTGGCGCAGCAATAAGTAGGCGCTACTAATTACGGAAACTGCAAACAATGATGCAGAATCAGATAAAATGGTGCATGGCGACTTCGCCCTATCGTCGCCAGTCTTTTGCTGAAGTGTGCTCGATTGAATTTTTTGATGACTCTGATTCTCCGTCACAAATATGGTAGGATGCTTTGGTAGGAATTTTTTCCAAATTTCAGGCGAAACATTCGCGCACTTATCAGCAATTTACCATGGCCAGTCATACACAAAAATCGATCGTAGTTGCCACGCCCATCCGTGCTTATTCGACAACAACGAAATTGCCATGCCCAATATGCCAAACATGCGTGACAACTGTGGTGGATTGTTGGGCATGAGTGGCTATGGTAAATCGATGAATGCTGCGTGTTTTGCGCCTGGAAATTGAAAAAAAAATGAATCCTACCATATTTGACACGGAGTATCAGATTGAGTCAGCTAAAATAGGGGTTACCTGAAATGGGCCTGACCCTTTAAAGTTGTAAATTAGGCCATGTGAAAAGAGTACAATATTTTATCGTGGAAAAGAGTGCTTGAATGGAAAGTTTGGGTTTCATCATGTCTTAAAACTACGAAAAGAGGCCAATATTTGAATCGGATTCTATAAAAAGTGAACAATATCTGTGTTTATTTTCAAATCCGGCATATTTAATACCCAAACTGGCTATTTCTTTTAATGTCGTCCATTTTTTGACAGTAATTTGTTAACCGTCAATGCCAGGTCCAGGTGTTAGGCTCTGCAACTTCAAAAAAGTGGGCATATTCCAGAGCTTACCATGCCATGCTGTTAAAAACCGGAAAGCTAATGAAATAAAATAAATGCCAGGTTGGGTATTAAATATGCCGGATTTGAAAATAAACACAGATATTGTTCACTTTTTATAGAATCCGATTCAAATATTGGCCTCTTTTCGTAGTTTTAAGACATGATGAAACCCAAACTTTCCATTCAAGCACTCTTTTCCACGATAAAATTCTGGATAGTAATAAACCCAAATTTTGGGAGACCTCAAGAAAATCTAGTTTGTTCAATTAATTAATCAACATGTTAACTTCCATTTGGATGACAAACATGAATGCTCAGCCTTCATTCAAAACACTGATTAACTGTTTTATAAAATATTCACTGGACCATTTCATAACTGACAATGAGATTTGAAAGAAAGTGCTCTAACTTGTGTGTCAATAATATAAGAATTTATTACTCACAAACTATCAAAGAAGGCAGTGACGGCAGTGTAACTTGCAGATTGTGTTATAAAGTACACACAATAAATAACACATAATAAAGCGGTAATAAAACAAGTCTCAACAAGCAAATGAGAAGTATATATAAATGTTTATTGAGGATATGCAATTAACACATCTCAAAAGGTGACCCTAAGATACCACGCTTCACAACGCAGTATACTCACAAGGGACCAAACTACAAGTAAATCACAAGAACTTCGTAGTATTTTAGAAGTCAGTATTTTTCTTGGAATTTTCCGGACTTTTGATCGCGCACTCCAGTCGGAGTCAGGCCCACTCGCAGGTTAACAACTATTTTTGAACAATCCATCTCCATCAGTAGCGTACTATCATACCATGAAAACTATCGAAATTGTCACCCCCACGGGGACTCTTCATCCGACTGGTATACACCTTGATAAGATAATATTAATTGCTTTTAGTTTAAATAATTACTTTTAATGGTCTTTTGACCTAGTATGTAAACTCTTGAGCACATATTCTACTACAAAAAAAAATATTTTTATAACAAAAAAAATAGTTTTGGTGGATCGTTGGCTGTCTCCCATTACATTACGTATCCAGTGATTGCCCTATTTCTTCGAACAAATCTTCTCTGAGTCTTTCTAAAGTAAAAAAGATTACATCACTTTCTAAGAAAAGATAATAAATATAATAATTTTCAAGTTTCGTATCGAAGTTATCAAAGTTAGCCCTGCTCACAATCAGCAACCTTTTTGTGAATGGAAGTGAAAAAGCAGAACTCAAACGAGAAGTACACTTGTGCAGTGGGATGTGATAAATCTAACATTAAAGCGATATGGCAGCCGGTATTTTTTGAGACTTATCTTAGACTCTGTATTCCTACGTAGCGTGTGTAGCTGCGCGATCCTGCGTGTTTTTAAAAATTATCTTCATTGAAAAATATTGGATGTCATCGTCCTGTAATACGTTTCAAAAACCAGCCGTTATAGCGCTTTAAATCCTCTTTTTATTTTCAGAAAATTTACCGTATACTCTTCGCATACCACTCCGTACATTAGAGTATCATCGGGCAAATCAAACCACTTGGAGTCGTCCGAGTTCCACTGAATGGATACTCATATATACCCATGCAATGCCGTTTCAATACGGTTAATAGAGTGTTTTGTAACGAAACAGTCTACATATTGCGGGGGCCTTGCCAGGGGGCCTGGTGGTCCAGGGGGCCTGGTGGTCCAGGGGGCCTGGTGGTCCAGGGGGCCTGGTGGTCCAGGGGCCTGGTGGTCCAGTGGCAGCGCGTTCGTCTCTAACGCAATCGACCCGAGTTCGATTCCGGCCCGTGACACCTTTGAAAACACCACCAGGCGAGGGAACCATGGGCGATCCCTCCTGGCCCTAGCCCGAAGACGTCGAGCAATTTGTCATCTGGAACTCGTCGCCTCCTGCTCAGGACCTCTGCGGAACATGTCATAAGCAAAAACCTTGAAATTGTACTTTGAACTCCCTTGAATAAAGGTGCACGCTCTTGAAGCGTAAAACAAATTTTTTATTACACGAAGTCAGCCTATGGCCTATGGTTTTCAAAAATGTTGCCAAATGGGAGCATCGGGGTATGGATGCATGTACCTATTAAACAGATAGTTTATGTCAAATTTGGGTACTATGCTTTAGTGTGCTCCAAATTCACATGTGTAACTGTTTGATATAAAAAATTATTAACTCACCACAGCTGCGGCAGTGAATGTGTTTGTGGAGTTTGGTGTGCCCTCCAACCAGGCTCTGAATCGTGGTTGTCCCGACTTTTCGCTGTACCAATTGCCAGAAAGAACAGCATGGTACCCAACATCATGAAGACCAATCCAAAAGTACTGAAGAACATACATATGTTGGTGGGTCAATAATTTCCTGCGCTGAGTACTGAGTATTACGAATGACTTCTGGCACTGCGTATTTATTTGTAATTTGGAGATCAGATATATTTTATAAGGACTTTCTATTCAGAATCGATGTTACTAAAGTAAAGAATCCCTAAAAAATATTATTTGAATTTGTATTTTACCGACTGTTCTTCGAACCAGTACGATGTTTTTGAAGGTCGATGTTTATTATATCGTTTCGCAAATGACACACGATCCAAATCGAACATTCTTTTTTCGGCGTCGTACGCAACTGAAAAGACATATGTAAAGTCGTAAAGTGAGATCCAAAATCACAATTGAAAAGTGCTCCAAGGTCCGGGAAACACCCTGTGAAGAGTCAAAAAAGGAGCGCGCCTAGCCCCAAATAAACCGCTCGACACTAACTAGTGGCCTGTGTTAATTTGAAACACTCTATTAACCAACGGTAGGTCCAGTTCGTAACGTAAACCTTTAATATGTAAAATAAGACCTTGTGACTTTTAAAGCAATAATGCATATGGTAAATATACCCTTGATAACATCATTCTGCGCTTGGCACCTCACTGTCGCTATATCAACATTGGTACCAATAGATCTGCACGCCAGCATACCATCCTCGAATGTACCGTACACCCGGAGTAGCTGAAGAAATTAGGTGTGTTATTTTATTGAAGAGATACGGAATAATTTGTTTTCCGCCAGGGAAAATGCAGCAGGATACTGTATCAATGAAGCATATAACCTTCTAGCCCTAGCAGTGTATGCATAACGGTTGCTTTTTGAAACATATGGTCCACAACTGTTGTACTTGTTTTTGTGCAAAGTAGGCTCATTTCTTTTATTCAAATCATACTCGTTTGCATATAACGCTTTATCGCAATTCGTTTCAAAAACCGTCTGTTATACATCTCTAAACTTACTTTATAACATGTGCCTTCTACGTTTGTGAATCCGTGTATGCAACCATTTACGGAAGTTGCGCACACAATGATTAGGATTAAGGTTCCCACCAAGGAACCAATCATAATTTTCTAAATAAAGGATGAACTATAAATTACTCTTACAGTTGGTTACATAATAAACTAGCCCGCGTAAACGATAATATCGCGGCTTGCTCCTTACATAGTTTTTGTTCATCTAGTGGTAAAACCGGCATAAAACAATAAAAAAGAAATTAAGACACAGTTCTTTAAATAGAGCCCAATACTATTCTTATGTTTATTCACGAAAAAAAGCTTTCTTCTCCTGCATATTTCATAAGATGAAAAAAGGAAAACGCTCTCCTTATTATTATTCGTCGATTGCGTCAGAAATTTTCTTATGATAGGCTGTGAATTTATAATGTGCATTTTTGAGAAGTATAAAAGAAAAATTGGCATATCATTGAGATTGGTGGTACGCCTGAACAATATAAAGTAGGCTCTTTTCCCAAGCAATAATGCTTCAGCTTGGCACCTTGCTAATCTATAGAACACCGTTTTTCTTGCCTTTATATGGTGGGGGGACATGTGAATGATGCTGAAAGGTTTCAAACGAATACAAAATTGTTTCGGCAATATCTAACCTTATTTTTTGTCTTTGTCCTCTTGCCTTTTTTTTTACAATCAGTTTTTTTTGTTCAGCAACTACTATGAGAAGTCTGGCCTGTTCAATACCGCTCGTCTGTTCATTTTGGTCCTTGTCTTCAGCTGTTTCCCCTGAAAAAAGCGAACTTGGGAATGAATGTTTTACCGGTTTTACTAATGTTGGAGGATCGTGCTATCGGGTAAGGGTTTCTATATTATAAAAATTAAGAAAGTCTATTGCGTTGTGGTGCTCATGTATTTATATTTATATTTATATTTATTGACACATTAAAATGTGTGCATCAATATGATGAAAGATATTCAGCGACAATTGAATGGCCGTAGTTTTAATTATCTTAAAAAAAATGTGAGTATTCGTACATTACCTCAAAAAAAGATCACAGCGAAGATAACAACAATAATTGCAACACATCGGGCATTCCTACAATAGTACTAAGTGCTCTGCATGATTAAATAAAACGTGGGGTTTCCAAGGTCCACAAACTGTTTTTTTTTTACATCACATTTATTTTCCTTTATTTTTCTTCACATCACATGCGCTTGCAATCAAGCACAAAAGACTGAGACCACATATAATAAGAAAAGATTGTCTGTTTAGATCGAACCCGTCTTTGGTAATTACTACGACGCGCGTGTTATTTGTCAGAACTTTTGTGAAAAACATTGTGATACTGCCACGATACGATGTGAGGCAGAGAATCAAGGAATTGCACGTAAGAAAAGACTTTTATAAGAAATATAACGACTAGATAAATGAGAACATGGTGTTTCCATAGAGTATATTATTAAATTATAAGGATGTGTCGCCCTATACTTATACTATGCGATTGAGAAGTATTGCTGTACAATACAACATGTCCGACTTTGGTGCACCAATATCTACGTAATAAGGAAAATAAACGTGAAGTTAGAAGATAGAAAGGATGTACCATTTTCAGTCGCTTATCAAGAACACAAACAGAACCTGGATTTGTACAACGATCGCTTCAAGAACTACTTTAACGGAGACAATGTCGAGTACATAAATGAAACAGTCAGTGTTTTATAATTTTCATATCTTTGTTCTTTAGTGTAATTAACCGGGTCCTGCGAATAATATCGAAGTCTTACTTTATGTACATTTCGCGTAAGCACGCATTTCAAACAGGAATCACAACCTACCCCGGCCTAAATAACCTAACGGCCCTAGCCCTAAGACGATGAGCAATTTGTCATCTGGAACTCGTCGCCTAATGCTCAGGACCTCTGCGGAACAGTCACAAGCCAACATTGAAAGTATTTTCACCAACACCAAGGTACACGCTCTTGAAGCGTAAAATACTTATTTGTTTATTATACATCCTCATCGTATGCCAGGGTGTATTCATTGGTTTGGAGCATATTATCAAGGGTGCGGGCAGTTCCGGAAGCTGGCCTCTGCAAGAATCAAGGTACCAAGCAAATTTTCAGTATTCCATGCCATTGTCTAGTTTTTTCTTCACTCTTTTAGAATGTAAACAAACAATAAGGATAGAGCCTATTCATACTGGGCCCAAACACTTCGTCATTATTATGGAGTATGTATATTGTAATTCTAGGTTTCGTAACTGGCGAGAAGGAGAGCCCAATGAAGTAGGGATTAATGTGTTTGCCAGGGTAAGTATCTTCCCATTATATAAAAGAGTGAGTGTACAACGCTAAACTTTGACGGCGCGCCGCGCAGATGTGGCGGGTGCGCGGCGCAGAAAAAGGCGGTGCGCCACAGGCACGCAGCGCACCCATTTCCGCGCGCAGTCTGCGCCAGTTCAGCGCCCAGACTGAGCCGCGATTGCGCCCAGTCTGCGCCAGTTCAGCGCCCAGACTGAGCCGCGATTGCGCCCAGTCTGCGCCAGTATAGGAAAAGCGGGCGTGGAATATTCACTGCAGGTTCGGCAAATAATATACAGCAATAATACACAAAAATAACACACATTACACACTTATTCACAAATAATACAACATCAGTACAATAAGTGTTTATTTCCGGTGCACAAAACGAGAAACATAATAAGAAAAACGGGGCAAACAGGGATGAAAAGGTTCTACCATATAAAGCAACTCAATAGTATGCCAAAATATTCACGAAGTTCGCTTAAGTATATGTTAATCTTACAGCAAAGCTAAAAAAACCTTAGGGACCGGTATCCTCCGGAACGTGACCATCTACGGTCATGTGCCATTTATAACTACAAGAATCCTCTGAACAAAATGTAATACAAGTATGAATGAAGGATCCTACAGCACCTCAGCATATGCCTAGTCTAAATGCGCTCACAGTGGTAGTAAACCTGCATTTAGCACAGTAATAAACGGATATTGAAAGAAGTAAAATAAAACATTTGTACTACAAGCTTTATAGTTCTAGAATATTCTTTTGTGGAGTTCCTTTGGTCTACTCGTCCACTGATGGTTTGCAAAATATAGACTCTAGACACTAGACTAACTGAATATGTACAATGTAATATTGACATAAATTTTAAGAATTTACAATTTACACTTTCTCCGCCGCTTATCCATTGTTCAGCATTCAGCCAGGTCAATGGCCAACCGTTGTCATTTTCTATTTAGTAAGCTCTGCACGGGCTGAGTTCGTTTGACGAAGATACCTGGAACAGGAAAAAGGTCATAAAAACGAACACACATACTACATAAATAGAAGATATTGATAAGATACCAACAAATGAGAAACAGAATAAAAGAAATGAATACAGACGTTACATTCCCTAAAAGGAACGCGGATATGTCTATGAGCTGAATGAGCTCGTACCTGTCTTTGTCTTAGTTAAACATAGGTTACCTTCTATACCTACAGTGCAATTCATGGAAATTGAAATTATCGCATAAAACTAATATTAAAAAGTAAGTTTAAATTGTTGAAATACTAACCTGTTGCCAGCTTCTGTAAACATCTTGAAGCATTGAAGCAATAGTTCTCGCAAGTCTCATCATTCCTTGGTACGAACAAGTGGCAATCACAGCGTTCCCCTTCCGAGTACACCGATCTAGCTAAATATAAAAATTAACTAAGAAATCTCATTGGAAAATATACGAGCTCACTATATCACTGGAAACCAGGAACAAGCCCAGTATGTCTTTGGCATTAGACTCACTTCTTATAACAATGGTTAGGGTTAATAGTGATATGCTAAATGCTTATCGAAATCTATAAGAAGTGTGACTTAATGTAATACGTTTTAGCCCATTTCCTATAAGAAATATGTACACGATGTTACACTCCGACAATGTTTAAACACACCACTTTGTATTCAGACAAACCCTTCTTTCCTACCTGACCTGTAACTTAATACTAATAATTGTAAAACAAAACAGAAGCACAGCTATGGATCTAGGAGCTACCAATAAAGTTTGTTAGCAGGGACAATCAAATCAAAATCAACAGAAATTATAAATTACGCGCTACGCTAATTGTCCAGTGCAGAGAAATTCAGTTTTTTAATTGGGATTGCGAGACTAGGTAATTATTTTAAATAGGCCGATTGGCCGATTGTCTGAAGGACGCAGCGAAGAATACAGTCAGGTAAACGCCGCTTATAGTAGACTACTTACGAGGAAATGTAATAAAATTACACGTTGGCGGCATAATAGTTTATAATAATAAAGTACCAGAAATACAAACCTGTAGTTATTTTATTTAGTTTCTCGTATAGGAGCTGTAGCTCCCCTCCCTGACTGTTCCCAGTCACTTCTTTCCTGTTTGTTTCTTTCCATTGCGAGGTCCAGGTGCTAGCAAGACACTGAAACTTTAAGAATACCGTACAATGCAAAAACAGTGAAAAAAACATCCCATCCCAGAGGAGCATGTCATGTCATACATATCGTTAAAAATCGAAAAGCACTCGAATGAGCGGTATGCAGATAAATAGCATATCTGCAGAGAAATAACATTGATGTCATTGATAATTTTCCAAGTTTAGAGGCAAGAAGCAGATATAGCCAGAGCAGAGCATTAACACACTAAAATTTAGCATCAACATTTAAACATAATTTTAAAAAACAAAGCACCTAAAGCATAATCCGATGTTGATAGGAAGAAGAACATACGAAACGAGGAAAAATATGCTGGCAAAGAATCATCCTTGACCCCTTCTTCATAACTGAACACAAAGATTAAAAATACCAATACGTCTGTAAAAATTTACTTACCATTTATGTGTCGTAAGTCGTAGTTTTTCAACAAACCAAATCCCCATTCTTCGAATAAAACGATCGTTTCAGTAGTACCTAAAACGTAAATTTAATCATTGTTCGTTTAAAAAATGTCAAGCCTAGGCCACTTCAATTAAAGTAAAAAGGCAAATATACATTAGTTAAAAGTTCCTAATGCAAAACAATGTATACGTAACAATGTATTCAAATAAATATCTAATTGTAAGACAGAGATGCAGAGACAGATAACGTTTGGCATATATCCGCAGTAAAAAATAGTCGACAGCCCGGGACAGCCGTAAAGTTTACCAATAAAGTTTACCAATATAGTTAACAAATAAAATCAAATGCGGAGACATCAAACGGCTGTAACAAATAAGACGACAAAATTTAATGAATTGAAGAAGATTAGACTCTACGATAAAAAGATTTCCTAGTTTTTGTTGTTGTTGAGAAACGTCAACGAACGCCTTAATCATGGAAGACAACAAGACGCGGCTGCCCCTTTGAAGGAGACTGGTTCAGTAGATCAAAGGCACCAAATCAGAAAATATCGAAAACAAAATGGTCATCGAAACATAGGAAACATACCACCGTCCATAGCACTAGGGTTAAGAGCGATCCCCATTTTCGTCCGTTGTAAAGAACCGAGGTAAGCCACTGAAAGACAAAGGAAATAAGGTCAGCAAGCGAGCTTTACATAAAGTATGCGAAATTATATAAAACGACACCCGGGAAAAATAACTTGTGGGAGTGGGAATCCGCAGGAACAAATTTGCGGATTTGCGGTTTTTCGCATGCAATATGCATTATGCAAAAACCGCAAACTACGGTAGTTAAGCCAATGTTTATAACGAAGTAAAAATGAAACCACAATTCCAAAACAACCGGTCATAAAAAAATAACCTAAAAGTGCACAAAAAAATTCAATTCAATTAGAACAGATATTATAAGTTGATGAGATCGGTCGATCCTCTTCCCATAGAGAAAACAGCGCTGTTGTACTCAAAATTGATTAACATAAACTATAATATAAACAATAATACATTAAACAAGTAAAAAAACAAAGATGGGTGCTAGGGCAAGCACCGCCGTGTTTGCACAAGTCCATTTCGCTGCGTACTTGACTGAATAACAAATATATTTCGGTGTTATTCCTGGCGCCAATCTGGCGCAGGTAGGGCGAGTTCCCCGCGCACCTTGTTTCTTATGTTTGGGCACTTTTTTGGTCATTTTCCCCAGTTTCGCCCAGCCTGCGCCAGGTTCTCGCCTGTACATCGCCGCGCGGGAGTTCCGCGCCAGGAGCTCGCCGCGCGCAACCCAAGTTTCATCAGTGTAGCGTGCGCTAGCACTCACATTACGGAAGTATAATTCGGATAAATTATTCCGCTTCGGGTATAAAAGAGGGCCGAAGCTCAAATTAGGATATTCTCATGTAAAAGAACTATGTATGTATTCATTCGTAAAGATTTTCATCTACTTTACGGACGGTTCACAGCAGGCGGCGTAGCCGTCTGGTTTGTCATAAATTATCAGGGAAACTTGACGTGCTATGCTATACGATTTACTGTTGAAGAAATAAAATAAAAAATGAAACTAGCGGCGATTTGAGGCGGGCCCGATCCCCATCGTTTCATTACAGGTCAGCCTCTTGTGGGCGAACAATACTATCTCTAACTTGGAATGGATAGACGATAACACGGACTACATTTCATTTGGAGTTGTATGCGAACAGCTTATTGTGAGTTGACTATCGTTGACTATACCGCACTGTCGGCGGACATACGGATCCGCATCCGCGGGAAAAGATTTTTAAATTTGCCTGAAAAACTCGAGAGACTGAGAAACAAGCCCGCCCTCTTTCCACGTCAAAAAGCCATATTTTTCCCGCGGGCGCATATTCGCATGTCCGCGCTGCGCGCTTGAGAACGTAGTTGGTTGTTTGATATTATGATTTTTCACTGCTATGCGCGGCATGCTAAATGAGTTATTCCAACAAAATAAACAAATTGGATGAAACACAGGAAGACAGCTTGACTTTATTTTACTTTCCTTTTTAAGTTTCTGTTTAGACGACCACTGGCTCTGGATGCAAACAACCTTCTTCAACGCTACCTAAGCCTAAATAATAAACATTAGTCATACGCTTGATTACACTTGATTTCCATTGTGTTATTTCACCAACATGCAGGTAGCCCTCCCTGGCCTCCCCAAGGAGCTAAAGGGTGCGTAGAGAGTGCGAGAGCACAAGAGATTCAGAGCGCGTGTGAGCCTGGGGCTCCCTGCGTGTTGGTGAATAAGGCCTCTGTTTTCAAAACAAGTAATCATAACGCCTAAACTAAAGTTCAGCAATTTTCTTTCTTACGTTTTATTTTTGGAGTATTACATGCGTTCAATTATCTTGAACAATTCATATATAGAAAAACAAAACACGACACACACATTTTTATTCAAAGCACACATGAAATATCAAATACTATGAGGTTATGTACATTTTTCATTCACATATTTTTTTAATAGAATGTATAGCAGAGTTGGGGTTGTTCGGGCATTTCTGGGGCATTGCTTTGGTCCGACGACTGGGTCGTTGTTGAAGGGGCCAAATCAGATGGAGGACCCATCAATCTGCTGCCCACATCGGAGAAAATTGATTGAATCTGCTGCAAATGGAAAATTATTGATTGATTTTGCTGCAAATGTCGAGGTATTCATAGAACCTGCTGCAACGAAATAGATAATGAAATATGGAAATTATTTACAATATGGAAAATTAAGGAATATTCGATTATATAAGCCATCGATGCCGAGTCGAAACATTCTGCGTTTATACAATTATACATTTTTTTCGGCTCCTTTTTGCATTGCCTAATTGGTTATACAATGCCAGCATATTGCATATTGCTTCTTTTTAACATATGCATATGTAAATACTTTCACTTAAAAAAATACAATATATTTTATTCATTTCTAAAACAACTGAATAAACTAATAAACCCGTACCTGTTTCATATTCTGCTGCATATAATCAGTGTAGGCTTGCACTTGACTGTAGTAGTTCTAAAATTGGATGGTGATTATAAATTTGGAATACATGGAAGAGCTAGCATATTTATGAAAAACCAGATTTGATAAGATTAAAACTTATTATTCACCTCAAGTTGGCTTTGCTCATCAGAGGTAAGGTCTCTGGCATATGTTGATCCGACGTACACCTTGTTATTCTGAAAGAAACTTAGAGGATAAGAAAAAAAACTGAAACTATTCAAAACGAAATCTTATAAAATCAGTCCTGCATGCAGACATAGTATTTGTGTCTGCATTTGGCAAATTTTTTAAAGTCGATGAACCACGCAGTATTATCATAAGATTAAAATCTACTACAAACCTGTACAATGCATCCATCCAGTATGTACATGACAGTGTCATTTCCAGAACAGAATGATGGAGCGTCTGGGGAGGTGAGATTCTGAGCTTGATCAAGAAGCTGTTGCTCAGTGGTGTTCACTAAAGTTTTCATGTTTAGAGTATTGATTTTGAGGCTAAACTTGCGAAATGAAGTTTCATAATTACCTTCGTAATTTCACAAATCTAATTTCAGCGTTTCAAAATTGCAGATAAACCACATACATTGTTGTCCGAAGAATTGTTTCTTCATAATTGGCTCCAACTCCTTACGCATGGCTTTAGATTGCTGTAATTATTCGAAAATTATAAGAAATCGGAATATTTTTTAACTAAATCCCTTAATCATAGACTTTATATACTGTAGAAGTGATCGATTTGAGATGAAAAAGAAAAGTATTACAAATTCGCGAACGTCAACCCTGTCTATGAGGGCCACGGCATGTCATCTCGTCTCTTTCAATTGATAAAAGGCCACCAACCTGTTTGAAATCGGTCATTTGTTGCTCATATTGGCTGACTTCATTTTGTTCAGAAGAGGTCAAGGAACGCACTTCAAAACCATTTGCGTACAATGTGTTTCCCTGAATATCAGTGGTTATTAAACGGAATCAATGGTTATCCGCTACGGTATATGTACAACAAAGTGATTTTCCGCAGAAACAACTTTGATAATTGTAACATCAAATGAAATAGTAGCGCACCACTGTGAACAACGACCTCGAATCACAAAATAATTAAAAAGACATAAATTAGAAAATCACCAGTTGCACTTGCCCGCCCTATGAGGAGAGCTCACCTCAGGGTTATTAGATGGCACGTGAGAAAACAAAACTTACAGTAACAACACAGGTTCCGGAAAAGGAGAGCCCAGAGAATCCTTTTCCGCCTCCGCCTGGTCGAGCAACTACAGTAAGAAGAAGCGACGACAACACAGCAACTAGTTTCATTATCTGAAAACGAAAGGACGAATAAGTGATTCGATATACACATGAGCAAATAAAAAGTGTTTAAATTTTGGCGTTCAAGAACAGACAGAATCAGGATGTTATAATTTACGAATGTGCACGGCTAAAAGAAAAATCGTGTTTGTTAGAACCTTGAACAAAAGGGGGACGACGTGATCTTGAACGAGGCACATAGTTACATAAATGAGGGTACTAAGCACTGATTTGTTAATCAGCATGGCTAACACATATGTTGAGGAAACCTCGCATGCGCCGCGAATCATACTGTAACGAAATGAAGTACGGTAACGTGATCGCACGGACAGTGGTATCTGGCAACTACTGTCTCTCTCTGAATCAGAATGAAAGGCGGAGATGCCATTCGAACTGCCAGTTAAATACATAACATCCGAGAGAATTCATCGACAGGCGATGGGAGGTAGAGAGAGAGAGAGAGAGAGACAGACAGACAGACAGACAGACAGACAGACAGAGAAAGAACATTTTGATAATAACAGAGTGCGCGAAAAGGCCAAATCGTCAAATTGAAATTGGGAAATTGTTTGTGATTCGCTGAAGTTTTGTGGGATTTTATGTCCCAAGCATGAGAGAGATAGAGTAGAAGTACAAAGATAAAGAGGTACGGAGAGAGAGATAGAGAGAGATAGAGAGAGAGAACAAATCAAAATCTATGAAAATAGAAAATAGAATGGCACTATACCGAGTTCGAGAGAGAGTCAACAGTAGAGTTTCAGATCTCTGGCGTTGTAGTTTTGAACCATGTGACTCATAAACCCCCAGCTTTTCAGTGACCGAATTGTGCTCCGGAAGCACAAAATTCGGAATCAACTTATTTCCTGAAAAAAGCAAATATTTACGGAAATATAAGCTCCGCGCATAAGTAGAATCTAACAGGCGAGTACCCACCCTCTCTAGGTAGTCTAGGTTATTTATTATACTTGTATTTATGGATCAATGAATCAATTTCCGTAGCGGGGCAAGAAACTTCGGTTTGTACTAATTCCACAAAGAAGTCCAAAACTGTTCCATTCTGATTGTTATGACTTATGACATGCGGTTTTACAGTCATGCTTTTCAGCGCGTTCATCATAATCATGTGATTTACTCAGTGTCAACAAATAATTTTGAATAACTTATGTCTATATGGGAATTCCTGCGCCAACACTTCTAAATTTAATTCTAGGAAAAGAGTGTATCCAAAGATCCAGAAATAAGCTAGTCACCCAATTTTACCCAATCTATTCTTACAATTAGTGGGGTTGTTTCGGCACTTTATTTGGAAATTTTTATCATTGTTTATTATTAATAATATAAATTGTAGTTTATAGTTTATAGTCTCTATAAACCTTTATTTCTTCTTTATTTTTTAAAAAATCTTTATTTTTTTGTTGCATCGAAATTCAGCCAACATGGTTTCCAATTTGTCCTAAACCGGTTTCAACGCAGTAAATCCCTTGTTATTCTTTTGTTGTTTATCTATTGAAACTTGAAATCCTGGGTAATTACCAAGTGACGACATTATGTGGACAAAATATTCCAATTAAAAATGTCCAATTGTTCATATGACTGCATGACTGCCACGACTGCAAAATTGGCTGCAGCCACCGGTTGAATGCAAAATTAAACAAATGACTGCAAAATTTGAGACTACAGAAAAGTTGACTGCAAGTTGACTGCATCTGACTGCACTGTATAACGGATACTTTCTTTTAAAACGAACATGAATTTTGAGCTTGGAGGCCCCATAACATAAGTTGATGCATGCTTTGTTTTGGCTCTTATAAAAATACTTGCAGTCAACTTGACTTGCAGTCATGCAATCATATGTACAATTAGCCAATTAGCCTTAAAATAAACACAAGGGTCATGCTTTTATAATACACACTTGAAGAAATAAATCAAGTAAAATTGAGTCCGGAATTGATCCGGCCTTTGAACTTTCCAACAAAAAAAAACACTCAATATTTTCGACCTGTTCACGTAACTGTCTTTTCTACTGGAAATAAGAGTACAGTATATTTACCGACTTTTTCTCAACTGTCGGTTCTCTTTTCCAATCACATATTTACATGCATGTTTATAACTCACGTAGCAAAACACAACTGCATACATATGTTCCATGCATGAGAGAGAGAGGGAGAGAGAGCGAGAGAGAGAGAGAGAGAGAGAGAGGAGGGGGCCTAATAATCATAAACTATGAAAATAGAAAATAGAGAAATAAAAAACTATACCGAGTTCGAGAGAGTCAACAATCGAGATTCAGATCTCTGGTGTTGTAGTTTTGAACTGGCTGGTGACTCATTAAAATGAGCACTTCAGTGACCGATTTGTGCTCCGGAAGCACAAAATTCAGTATCAACTTATTCCTGCCACCGAAAAAATCTTGCAAAAAGAAGGGCCACGGAAGAAACGGGTGGGGCCAAATGGGCGACGGTTATCGGTTTTTCCGTGGGACAAACCACTCGGTGACCATTTCGTGACCTCGTGGTGACCAAGTTTTCTCGAAAACTGTCAGCAACTGGCCACCCACTGGACGTCAAACGGTCGATGACCAGTCTCCCGGTGGCTTTTTCGGTAGAAACTATTTGTGGTTAATCCGGTAGTTTCGATTCGCTAACAATTAGTAATAACTTATCTTATGTATACATATGTGGAATTCCCGAGCAATACTTTCGTGATAATAATTCTAAGTTCAACTGTCAAAAATCTTCCAAATCAATCATCCCTCCTAACTCCTAACCGCTGACAGCGGAAAAAGGGAAGGTAGAAGGTACCCCAAGTATCAGAATAATATGTGTTGAGCTAATGATCTAATTATCCTGCGGGCATCATTCGATGTTTAAGTAAGTTGTTTAACAAAAATTTTACTATTATACTTCCCTATTGTTAAATATCGATTATAGTTATTATAGTCTATCTTTATTTTGTTGCATATAACGATATAACTTCAGCCAACATGGTTTGCAATTTGTCCTAAACCGGTTTCAATGCAGTAAATCCCTTGTTATTCTTTTGTTGTTTTGTGTATTGAAAACCTGGGTAATTACCAAGTGACGACATTCTGCGGACGAAATATTCCAATTAAAAACGAGGGTCAGGTTTTTATTACATACACATAACTGAACAAAAAATCCTCGACCTCAAATTGAACTTTCCAACAAAAAAAAAACACTCGACATTTTCGAACTTTTCACGTAAGTCTTCTCTACTGGAAATAAGAGTACAGTATATTTACCGACTTTTTCTCAACTTTCGGTCAATATTAACTTTCTTTCTCTTTTCCAATCAACTGTTTACATACACGAAATACAAACAAATAGTCCAATTGAGTTACCCCCTCTAAAATTCGAATCTTTGAAAAGAACAGCAAAAAAGGGTCCTCGGTCAATAAGTACGATATCAAGTAAAGCGAGCTTTCACAAATGTTTCTACTTCACCTAGCAATAAAACGCCTTTCCCGGGAAAACATACCACTGTTTCTATAATTAGGACCGTCTTGATCTTGTTGGCCAAAATAAACAATGAATAATGTAGCCTACTTGCATGAATAAACGTCTTTTAAATAAAGCATGACTTATGAATAAACATCTTTTAAATAAACCATGACTAACCAAATGAGGTCAAACGACAAACTGCCTGCCTATGCCTACTGTGCGCGGGTTGAGCGAAAAGCGTAAAACTCCACTTGCACACTGTTGGCACAAACGCCGCACGCCGTTTTTCCGCGGTAGGTGCGCGTCGCCAACTGCGGAGTTGACGAACGCCAACCATCTAAACTTCCCTGCTAAACACTGACAGCTCACAACCCACCGTAACTCCATACGTCTAATTTACACAAGAATAATAAACTATTTTATTAAATAATCTCAACTCTTTTATAAAATTAAAGCAATTTCCTTAAAAATAAGAGTAGGTTAGAATCTATATGACGAGAATGTACATAATGTACACTAACGGAAGATAGTTGATATTCGCGACAACATCTACAACAAACATACTTGGTGGAACAAAAATTAGGTAGGTCGAATACAACGTGTATCAATTAATTGGACATATACAGTAGTCCCCAAAAAAATTGAATAAAATTAAATCAAGACTTCGGAATAAAATATCAATAAACCATTTAACTAGGAATGTTTCAAATTGTGCAAAAACATTACGAAAAAAAAAGAATTAACCATATAACTCAGGAAATAATTTACAGGCCAAGAAATGACAGTAAGCACCTAATAATACCATAACACACTGGTAAGTAAGCTCAAATCGGAAAAGAGGAAATGGTAAATTCAAAAGAGACCATTTTTATAGATGTCTCCAAACTGCTCAGCTCTCCAATCAACTTATACACAAAAAATTCCTTACATCCCATAAAAATCAGATCTCTGTGAGAATGAGGGACTATCACTCCCAGCGGGTCCCGTAATCTTGGAGAACGAATCAGTGAGTGAGGATACTGTAGGCGCCCTCCCAGTCGAGACCACGGTGCCCGCCCCACTGGCAATTCCCAGGGAACCTCCCGCGTCAATGGTGCCCGCTCGACGGACTGCACTCGCTAGGTCTGCATTCGCCTCCCGGAGAAGTTGACTCTGCAATTAGTAATAGTTAATAACTACAATTCTCCCATTTTCGATACCTCTGTCAAAGGCATCTAAGGAACTGACTTCTAACAACACTTTGTAAAATGTAAGAAATCACTCGACGTGCGCCTCTAACCAGAATGAAGTACATAGTCGGTGGGATAACCTGCCACCACATGAAAGGTCATTCTATCGTAGTACTACCATTCCGGAATAAATTAGCAATGGGTACCTGTGTTCCAAGTGCTGACTCCTCTGCTCCAACCACTGCCCATGCTCTCATTGTGTGTGATCGACAAAAGAGGAGGAGGAGCACGTCCACGTCCACCACCTCACAACAACCCCACTCAGCACCACCATTCGTTCTGAAATGTGAAAGCACTGTAAGGCAATGGCTCATTCAGACTTGATTTCAACGGCCTTCATCGTTCAATATTTAAGTTATTATATTCATCCATCTCACAACCTCACAACACTCCGCACATTGGCCTAAAGTGTAGATCTGCTTCTTTAAAAAATTAAAAATATTTTAATGACGTATATATTATTTATTCCACAGCGCCGCAGTTGTCGGAAAGCATCGGGAAAGCATCTAACACACCTTGCAACAAATAAGACTAGGAGAGTCCGCTGATTTTTCATCGTTCAACTTATACTTTAGCTATGATGACCTACAAAAGTCTGTTCCAGATATCCAATCTCAATGGTCTTGCTGGTTCACTTAACTTAACTCAGGAAAGAAACCTACTCAAAATAAGAACAAGAGAATTACCGATAATTAGACTATACTATACCTCAATTGCCTGACCGCAGCAATTGCTTGCGCGTGTTGCTTATTGGCGATGAGAAGTAGGAGTGAATCAGCATACGAATCCCTCGGTAGCAACGCTTCACCGGGAAGGTCGGCAGCACATTGCAACAATTCTCGCTGCAGACACAACACGGCCGGAGACAATGAAAAGTCCTGAAGCAAAAGCAATTAGTAGTCAACCATGAACAACATCATATTCCAAAAATTAACATTAAAAACACGGCAGATTCAAAATTTAACACAAAACATATATACCTGGGCATTATGTGAATCGCGCACTGTTCTGACCATATCACACAGTGAGTCATTCATTAACATTAGTTGGAAGAAGAGCTTATGAAGGGACTTGGCTAGATCGTGCTCCTGAAAAGTAGTAAATTGAACAGATGAACGTACATGTCAATACTTAAAGTTGAGGTCAAAATTATAGTATAGTTAATAAAGGCAACTAGCGAATACCAATAACTAATAACTAATGTACATAATACAGAAAAACAATACGAGTAAATACTACAGAATAGAGATATAAATTCCTTCCACTCACAGTTTGTCTCGGGTTGATACTATTCAATGAGCTGGTCGATCCACCCAGAACACTTAATTTTTGCGCTGATTTCACCGCAGTCAGAGCCTAAAACATCATTTCATGTACACAAAGAGTTTAGAATAAGGAGAAAGAAACAAACCATGTTCACCCAAGGCCTGTTCATAAGCACATTTCTAACAACAACAACAACAGATATAAGATATAACTGACCCTCATACTCTGCTCCCTTCTCTCGCTAAATGTTTCAAAATGTTCACGAAGTTCACAGAGAGACAACTTGAGTCGTTGTAGGGTTCCGGATCGTACGAGCTAAAAGACGCAATCTAGATAAAACACCAAAAGAAGAGAGCTGCTATTTAATGAGACTCTTGTATAAGTTACGAGCCGGGGAGGAATCGACTGTTTCTCTTGTTAAGATATATTTCTGGAAAAATAAACACAACTCGCTATTCCTACCTTTCACTCTAATTCTGCAAATTTGCTATTGAAAGTGCCCTTATGCAGAGCAGAGAGAAACGCGCATTATGAGGCAGCATATCTCAACAGGCAGAGCGCTCGGCAGTGAAGCAAGAGTTAGGTGTGTTCACGTTCACGGTGGGTTCGAATCCCGCCGGAGACAGGTTTTGTATATTCCATTTCTGCGAGCAACTCTTCATGAATCGGCTTTGTTACGTTCACACGCGGCTTCAAACAAAAAAGTAAACTCTTTCATATAATAAGATAATCGCATACATGACGACGGATCTCATCTTATACATCAACATTTCGGTCCTAGGCGCTCATAAAGACAATACGTCAAAATTGGGTAATTGAATAGTCGATCTACTTAATGGACTAATAATATCTGTTTCAAAAATGCCAAATAATAACTCACATATTGTGCCGTGACAAAGAGGAACGGGCAGTCGGCCACCCGGGTGAGTACCGCCTGGGCTGAATTGAAGGCATTTCCCAGAGGGGAAGAGACGAATACGAGTGAAGCATCACGGAGGAGGGAGCACACCTTTGCACAGCACGACTGAAACCACGGAAATCACGTCTACTATCTCAACATCAATTACCTTCCCTTAAAATTATATTCAATTGCCGTCTCGACATTCAGAATGAAGGCACAGGATACAATCAGCAACAAAAATTTTACAAACCAGCCCATTAATGTTTTAAGTTTTAACCAACAAATTGCGCTGTTTCGAAGACTCATAGCACATTTTTCAAAAAAAAACACTGAATTCTCTAACTAGGTAATGATACAATTCACTGACCCTAAACAATTGGGTGAGCATGAGTGTCGAGTGGGCGGTCATCTCGCCGTCGTGGTCGTCGTTCAACTCAGACACGGCACGGATCCATGACGACTCCATCTATAAAGAACACAAGACTATAGTAAGAACCAACAAGGTTGCTGGTTCGAATCCGGACAGGGTACAAAGTTTATGAACAAGAACTTTTCGCAAATATGAAACGTACACAAATATGACACAAAATACTAATTCTTAATAAGTGAGATAGCTTGGAAACCGCACATGTGATCCTCCAATGTGATGTGAGCATTGTACTAATATCGGAGGTAGACGGGGATAGTCAACGGATACTTCGCTCCGACAGTAGAACGAGGAACCGGCTGGAAATAAATTTACTTACAATCAGGGGGGGGGGGGGGGGGGGGGGGTAAATGATAAAACAAAAATGAGGCGCAGATCATATATCAAACAAGCCGTTCGTAGCGTTTAATGTGTGAACTCCTGTACATTGTTGCATTTTTTTCTTCGCTTTGTATGCCTTTGTGTATTTTATCGACAAACTGAGCGTGTACATTTTTGTGTGCGTAATAAATATTATATTATTATTATATTATAAGCTACTAGCACTACTACCATTATACCAATACGACGTGGTTGTCTACTCATCGCTGGTGCTAGTATATACTGAACCTAAACTAACTGGATGATGGGAAGGATATGGATACAAAAACAAGAGAGCATTGCTCACCAATGCTCGCATTCTCCGGCACCACCATACTTCGGACATCTTCGCGTCCAAAATCACTTCTACCGTACTCACTGCGGGGCTCGCTTCGCAATTCGACTCTCTAGAAAAGTTATTTGAAATGGACAAACACCCAATTACAGTAATCGAGAAAAATTAGCATCAGCCACGAGCCACGAGTGGAGAGCGACATCGTAGTTGTATGATGTAGTGCTAGTAGTTTGCTTGGCCATGTTAATTAAAGCGAAATACCTGCCGGTTTTTGAAACGCATCGTGGACAACTGCATCTTACGTTTGTATGCTAGTTTGCTCGATTTTACTCGATTTTTTATTATAATTTAGGTTCGTTTGCATAAGCTGCATAAGAATGGACTACTCGATGTCTCGATGTGTTTCAAAAACCAGCCGGTATTTCGCTTAAAGCTACCGTCTTTGAAATAATTAATCTTTGAGATAATTAAGTTACCGTACCTGTGACAGGACTTCCATCTCCTCTTCATCTTCCGATACACACTCATCCTCTTTGATATGATCCAAGTCGTCCTCTTCCACCTAAAAAACAATGTTGTCATTTTGGTTGGTGTTGAGATTCGGCAAGATCATTTGTTTTAATCCCTTTGAATTTAGCCCTTTGAATTTTGAATACTTGCGTTTTAGTTCAATAAATAATACAATAATACTCACATCACTTGGACATGGCGTCCTCTCATCGCTCGTGCTCGTCCGACTGTGTGGTGAATGTGTTCTCTGACCACTCCCACTTCTCTTCGTGTCCTCACTACTCTCATCGTCCGCCTCGTCTTCTAGGTCCTCCTCGGCAGCCGATGAAGCGGAACGATCACTAAACAGGGAAGAAACTTCATCACGTGTAATTTAACTTACAAAATTGTTGAACAATCATCTGCCGGAACCGGTAGACTACGGCAGCTTACAGTACACGGATACGGACCATAGTGGCCGTACGCATCAACAGCGGGAGCCTCCCCGTGTGGAAGAATTTGTCTCTGCGTGTCTCTGACTCGTGTGATCTCTCTCGTTCTCACACCTCCTACTGGGAGGCTGGGAGAATATTCCCGGCCTTCGTGCATATGGTCACAGTAGTAGTAATACCGTAAACGGTAACTATTAAGACTACGGTACGATAAACGATAGTAAGACTTCTAATTTTAAGAACCACTGCTCACCGGTCCGCTATACTCGTCGGTCGCATCGTGCTCAGCCAACCGAAGCAGGAGTCAGCAGTCTCCGAGACAGAATCATGCTCAGCCTCGAGGAAGTCGAACTCCTAGAATGATGAATAATAGTTCCGTACAATAAAATAAAACTAGTGACAATTGTATCACGACCATGTTTGCCTACCAACAAGTCTCATATTCAGATTCAGTAGAACTGGAGAACAAACACAAATTATGCAATAAATATCTTTCAGATGTACCTTAAATACCCTAGGGAACGAATCCGTAACCGATGGATCTGCAGGCAATGATGTCGTACTGTCGACGTCCCTTGAAAACAATTATCATTAAGTGTTCAATTAAAGACCGTCACTAATTGTGAGATACACGTGCCATTTGCTTGAGCCAACCTGTGTGACAAATGACAACAACATTTGCACCATCATCGTCCTTGTTATATACGAATGGTTAACAAGGAGCTAGATCTAATTAATAAAATAGGAAGTCAGACTACACACCTGCTCGAGCAAATCCTCTCCGTGCTGCTCGCCGCGCTACCCAACTCTGAGGAGTGTGAGAATACAACGGACGGAGCATGCGGAACACCAACTCGGAGCCCGGATGCGGAGAGAAGAGCCACCAAACGTTCGCGGACACGCACCTGAATTATGATATAATTAATCAGAACACGACTGCAATACTGAATACTTATTCTACATAATACACACAAAATTTATTCTGGAACTTATAAAATACACACAATCAAGGCTTCAGATTCTCATTCTATCTATAGATCGACCTCATATCAATTACATTAATTATCTACGTTACTAGTCAGCCATGTTAAAAATCATTTACTATGTCATTATATATACTAATAACACTAAATGATAACTCACATGTGGTAAGGGTTGCCTCTTGGGAAGTGAATTGTCTGTGGTGTTCTTCCGTGGTGAAGATGGACTTTCCCCATTCAAAAGAGAAATATCAAAGGGGATATCACATGCCGAAGCAGAATCCTGTAATAAATAATAATAATAATAATAATAATAATAATAATAATAATAATAATAAGTGGACTGCTGTGAATTCGCAACACATAACCCTAATGTCCAACACTAAAACGCTAAACAAGACGCTCATATGCGCGTGGCTCAATGCAATGCTTCCCCATTACCACCCACACGACCAAGGTTCGACCCCGGCACATGGACATCAGTGGAGCCGTCTCAAGCTTCACTGTTTATACTGGTTGCCAATAATGGAAGTGTGAATTTGGTCTGCATGTTTCTCACGTTTGTGAGGGTGCAATGAAAGGCATACGAACAGCATTCTTAATCTTTGTCTAAACAAAATACTTGTAAATTTTAAAATATTGTATTATCAACAAAAAAAGAATAGAGGATTGTTCATTTGGGGAAAATAAATTAATAACTTTAGGCTGTATTCCAAATGTTGTAATTTAGTATTTACTGTAGCAACAAATGCTATTGGCGGAAGCATCAAGGACAGCAAAGGTAAAATAAATCTATTGAATTAATATTACAAATGCGTTATTATTATTCTAAATATAAAGCAGAAAGTTATTAAAAATGAGTTATGCCCCCGTATTAAACTAGGATTGCCAAAAAGTGGGCGGACGGTGTGTATGAGCACTGGGCTCTTGGCAGAGCGACAACAGAAACAGAGGGCGTAGCGCAGTGGCAGGGCGCCTGCCTTCTGCCAGCGCGACGGTGGTTCGAACCCGGGCATCAGACTGCTATGTAATTGACAGACAATTAGGTAGCTCATACGGGTGCCGAAACCACATGGTGTTCTACGGTCAGTTCTTGTCCCACATACGGATTATGAGCTAACAGATATACCGTACATAAATCTTATTACATAAATTAAAGAAACTTTAGGAACTCGGAAAAAAGGGGCAAACAAACAGAAAATATTATCTTTTGCTAAGACATTTGCTTTTATTGACAGACAAAAATACACGGATAAAATCAAAGTACTTAAGACTACCAAATTAGAATTCACAATATTAATTGGGACATCTCAAATTTTAGACAAACAATCGAGTAAAATATGACACGCGAAGAACAGAAACACAAACAAAAGAAGCGCAAATCAACCGAAACAAATAACATTTGAATAGACAAACCTTCTCGTCTCTAACTTGATGTTGCCATTGCTCAACAATTGCCTTGAATACACGAGACGCCTCCCGCCAGTTGGCTCCCTGTACATGACGAGCAACAGCACGGACAACCTGACAATCAGAGACAATTAAAACAATTAGAGCGACATAAGATTCTATATTTCTTATTGATTGATAATTACATACAATTGGAACTAAAAGAAAACACCGAAAATGTTGACACCAATCAATGCCTCCGTTTACATCTCATTTTATTAATCACACGCTCATACCTGTGCATTTAGACACATATTCGACGGTGATGAATCCCGGTGGATAATCAAAAGGTAGATCATATGTAGGGCGTACACATGCACAGTGGCTGGACCACGTTCGAGCATCTGAAAATACAGACGATTAGTTTTGGGTTAAACCCCAGGGTCCATGCTCTCTAATGTCAATTTTTGCAAGAAAACAAATCAAACAGGAATGTAATTACGAACCTCAGCGAGTAGCACGACCAAGTGTGTTTCATTGGGTTTCAATCCTTCGCACATGTACTGGACAACACATTTGGCCCATTGGAAACGATCCTTCGAGAATGTACGACAACTGTACTGATGCAGCATCTGAATGGACATATACATAAATTATGAACTGGGAATTGTGTACATGTACATGACATCTGAAAAAACCTTGAAAAAACAATGAAGGCGCATTTTGAAACCGTTAAGATTTACGTACATGACTTTTCGCACTTCAGTGTACCTTTTTTCTTATAAAGGCAGAAACCTAGGAGCATACCGTAGCCAAATGCGTAAGAGGGTGATCATTCGTCGTTTGCTGTTCGTCCAAAGTGGTAGTCAGTGAAGTACAGAACTAAACATGACATCTGATGATACTCAGACGTACAATTTCACATTTTCATATGATTTAAATGGCACAGCCAATATGGACGAAATCACCAACACCTAAATATATCGAGAAAATGCATACAATGAAAATGAATTCTAAACGTCAAACGCAAAATAATCATGGAAACAAAAGTTCCTACCTCCTTTAATGTTCCGGCCGCCTTTAGACACAACGGATTGGGCTGTTCAAAGTTGACGAGCAAATAGGGCAGAATTGCTGTGATGATGAGACCGAGGCTCTCTCGACCACCCACAACCGGGTGCTCGACCAACTAAACAGATAATACTCTAATCAAAAATGGAAACGATACCCTCCTAGGTAAAGACTTCGTCGTAACCTGCAACCAACGGGTTCTATAACAGAGCCAATATGTAATCCCAAAAAGCGATTTTCAGAATAACTAAGCCAAATGGTGAGTCTTACAGTTAGGACAAAATATAAAGAATGGGCACAAGTCCATAAAACAGTTGATACAACGCACCTCCACAAGATTCAAAAGAGCTTCGATAGTTGCTTCATATGCGCCAGGAATAACCGTGCCTAAACATAATTCCAGTTAAACAACACTACGCAAGTTAACTCTTTACATTGTTTCGAGAGGAGACGACATAGTAGATTGAAAAGTCATGCATACAAACCCCGAATAAGTTTGATATACTAGACAAATAAAGGGGAACACATAAATACTAACCTCTGGTCACCAGGCCAACGATTCCAGTAAAAGCTTTCCAATCCAGCTGCTTCAGTGTCTTTTCTAGCTTTTCCAAACACTGTTGCTTGTGGGTCTCTCCCGCACTTATTATCTGCAAGCGCGTATACTTATTTATATATTGGTCACAATTCCACATCTCAAAACTGCAAACTTGTCGTGCTAACCGATCAATGTTTATTGTTTGGGCACCTCGCATAATTTGAAATAAGATCTACATACTGCAGGATCAATGCATAGAACGTACAACTAGTAGATTCAAAAACATAATGACATAGCTAAAGCCATAAATAAAAGAAAATGATCTAACCTTATCCAATAGATGTAATGCTAGTAAGAACTCGTTTTCAATGGCGCTCTCAAGCAATGCGACTGATATCGCCAACATTTGGACTCTGAAATCGGAGAAATAGTTGTGAGTGAAAATGCTATACCTACACCGAACTTTCCGCCTTCGAGGTTCCGACGACCAGCTAATTAGCCTAATTAGGTAATCGATATCTACAAAACAAATACCCACCTCGCAGCAGCTTCCTCCTCCTCCCCATCGCTCTTCAACTGTTCTGCGCTTTTACTTCTCATCAGTGCCTGACCAACCCATGGTTCGTCTTCAGCGACAAGAAGAGAGAAGCGAGCATCTAAATTTAAAAAAATATTATTAAAAAAAAAACGAGAGAGAATGATCGAACCCATTAGGTTACGGTAATCACAAGAAAATTGGGATATCGATATCACCGTATCATACACAGCGAAATGCACCAGACATCAACTACAAAATTTATTTAGCCAATAACTTCCTTTTGCATCACACTAATAATAATAATTTATTGACACATAATAGTATAATCTTACCCTTCCTCTCATGCAATCTCTGACTGATCACAGACTGTCTCAACAGAGCCGGAGTGTACGAAGTAGATCTTGCGTGTGTCGGCGACACCGCAGTTGTCATCGAAGTGGACAGTTCAGTTATCTAAATATTTTAAACGTTAAAGACGTCGGTTCACTAAAAAAAAGACACTAGATACAATGCAGCATACTAACTACATTCATGATACAAAACTACAAAATGATTAAGTACACAGAAAGAATGAAGAACTCACCGGTGAGAGATGCTGTACAGCACTGTGCAAGCACAGAAGCAGGTCTGTCACATAGGCCTGCGTGTCTTCATGTTGTTCTCCGGCAGTTTCAACAAGTCTCGACAAAAGGGACGGAATCCAGGCACCAGCAGGCTGGCATAATGCAGAGACAATCTAAAATGAAACTAAATAACATAAGTCTCAGCCTAAAGAAGCTTGACGCTTGGCACAGTACATGTACTATCGACAGAGAGAGAGAGGGGGGGAGGGAGAGAGAGAGAGAACGAGAAAGAAAGAGAGAGAGAAAGAGAGAGAGCGAGAGAGCGAGCGAGTTAGGCTGTTTTTAGTAAATTCAATAATCGTCATACTTGGAAACACCGTCCTGCAGAATGTCTCGATGGGACTGATAGGGCCATCTTCATGCTGATCTGAGTCCATACAACTGGAAGGAGGGGCATCGAAGGAAGCAGAAGCTCGGCCAAGTGACGCACCTGAAAGCCATACCACTATTCAGTTCATAATTTTAAGATAAATCCTTATATTCACATTACACTTGCGCACTTCCCATGGCAGAATATTTAGATAAGCCCTCGGGTGATGGGGTCTACATTAAAAGAAACACATAAGACTCACCAAGCAAGACAATTGCTGCGCGGAACCCACTCTCCAACATCTAGCCGACGCGTCCTCGTTTGCCCACAATGGAGACTCCATACTAAAGAAGAAATACTTTTTCCCTGTCTTACATCAATCAGACACAATATTAACCAAGTATAGCGTGGTGCTTAACGATTTAAACGAATCAATATTCACAAATACAAGCAGATTATTAACAAAGAGCCAACTCTAATTTATACGATACCGAATTTAAGGAAAACAGACACTCACTTTTCCGACAAACAGAACACAATGGCCAGTACAAGTTCATTATGCGAAGTGAACATCGCGTTGCTCTGGAGGAGCATTTGCCTAAAAAAATATACATAAAGAAGGTTACAAACAATCGAAATAGTTAACAAGGATAGGAACGCAAAAAAGAATTAAGCAAAACAAATTAAATCCTTAAAACCTACGCTATTTCTTCCAAGACGGTATCGCTCATACTACTCCAGAACCCAGAAGCACACCTAAAGAACCCCTTACCTATACTCATCATGTGCCAACTTAGCGAAAGTTGGTGATTCCCCTCGTTGTCTCCACGTGTCCTTTCGTGTTCTCGATTGGTGATGTAGTTCCGAGCTTCTGGAAGTGTAATGGGGAAATGGTTCATCCACAAAGCAAGGAAAATATAGGATACGTTCAGATACAATACATACACATAGGGCATTTAACTCTTCTCTCTTACAGTATACTACTTATTACACAATTTGTCTTTATCACATCACCCAAATCCAGAGCAACTCATAAAATAAAAGAAAGAAGAAACTACAAACCTATCCGCTTGTTGGGGAGAAGGTGGAGGTGGAATTACGAGACTCGGATTACAACATGACATCTGCAATGACAATACTTAACTTTACTGAACCGAATAAAAACGTGATTACCGAAGGAAACCTTTGTCATATTTTATCACGGACCTGAAACATTACTATTATCAGTTTCACTTCAAGCGTACTTTTTTCAGCAACAAAATAAAAACATCAACTGAAAACAGCCAAACCAATTTACTCTTTACTCTTTGGCACTAAAAAATAATGTCACACGAAATAAAAACGAAACTCGCCTGATTTTCCAAAAGTATCGAGCTGACTTGGTGTAGGATTGAACGATCCGCATGCAATAAACAAACGTTGATAATCGTCTGTCTTCCATGAGAGCAGAGAGCCGGACGCAGGCTGTCCAGGTGCAGCACGGCAGCATGCAAAAGTCTGAATTCCAAGTTATGAAACGGAATTATTGAGAAAAAAATGGAAAACGGGAAAAAATCAGCAAACCGTAATAACACTAAACGATCACCTAGATGACCTAGCATCTGCATCGTTAATAAAATCGTTTAGCAATGAAATCTAACACAAAAAATAGCCTTTAGCCTAATTAATGTAAAAAGTAAAAAGTAACATTAATGTTCCAATTTCGAAGGTCGTATTCCCCACTCTACGCTACGGTAAAAAACAAATATGTCCCGTACCTAGGATTGATGACACTACGGTAAAAAAATTAGGCCTCTAGTAAGTTCACAAACTAATTAGGCGTGGCTACGGTACAAAATAATTAGGTCTCTAGTAAGGTCACAAACTAATTACCTGGGGGTGGCCTCTGTCCAATCCACATCACACGACGATCGAATGACATCACAAAGGAGAAGAAGAGCCACTTGACTTCTGGAAAAGGAAAGCAATTAAACACAATTAAAGAGTGATAATTTCATATATCCTGGGTACGCTACTGTGTATTTTTGTTAACAAAAATTTTAAAAAAGTTAATAGATATGTCAAAGTAGTGTCACCGTTAGTAAAAAAACATTAATATACGTCTACTAACCAGGCACTAATGAAAGAGTTAAATATTCATGTCCAATAATGATAATGAGAGGAATACGGAATACTACATTCAATTTTCGGTTCGCAATCCAAAAGCCTCAATCCATTGTATCAAGAACTTCTCATGTTGCACTTCACTTCCAACTCCCCACTTTTTTTGCATACCCCGCGAACCTTTTTATTTGCTGTCCTCGGAACGCACTTTTATAGTTCACGCTTTTTATCAACTGCCCTTCCCCTTCCTCATATAAAAAGTGTGCACTCTGTTCTGTTCGGCAAAGCCAACCCTTTTTATTCGATGTTCTGCCTTTGCCCTTTTCCCTCCCCGTTACAAAAAAGCGCGCGGCTTCTTCTTTATCTCCTTCTTGCCCTAAAAGGGCACACTTTTTTCCGCATGCCCTTTCTGCCGTAGGGTGCACGCACTTCGCCTGCACTCTCGCGCTTTTTTACCCGCTTACGCGTCCGCTACGTGCACTTTGGATGTACTCTTGAAGGACGGACGTACTTTTAAAGTACAAACTTTTTTTGCAAACGCCCTTGCTGCACTTGCACTCTGAGACTAACAAGAGAGGGAAAGAGATCAAACGAAAAGAGGAACGATATAGCAGGAGGCTCACTGAGAAGCCAACCGAGGCCAGTAAGTGCATCAAGACCACAGAGAGTCTAATCGGAGCAAGCGAATTAGAACTCGGACTAGGGTTAGTCTGATCTTATTGGTTCCTTTGGATTCGAAAATGAACCGAGTTCATTCAGATATCTATACCCGAGAAAGCGTAGTGGTTTAGGTCCAAAGGTCAACCAGATCACACAAGAAATGATGATATGACAGAATCAGAGCACGTGCTTCATTAATTATTCGCAATCAGAGGAATTAACTAGACTACCAACTATAAACAGAGGAGAGATGAATCACCGAGATATGTAATGTAATGTAGCGTAGCAAAAGTGGTACAACAATGGTACTCAGCACTACACATGACAAATCAAATCAAGTCAATTGAATTATTGCGACAACGATCTTTCTTTACCTAATGGACAATTATTTTAAGGAGAATTAGTAGACCAATATTTTGCTAGTGTTGTGTATTCATAACAAAGTGCATTGTTGTAATTCAGCGGTTGGATCGAGTAAGATCTGCTAAACTAACTATAGTAGTCGTATAAATTTACTGCAGCGTATAATCGAATATATAAATGAGTTGGCATTAAAAAAAATGGAAGAATTCTAGGAAGAACTTAAAGAGAGATATGCACCCATGTGCTTTACGTAATTATGCAACAACATCAGAATGTTTCTCGTCTTTATGAAATATCATGAGATATTCACTGTTCACTTGACTGCCAATTGTGCCAAATTCGTACTCCTGCAGCTCATTTATTTTCTCAATGAGTTTCGCAACCAAAAACAAATAACAAAAAGTCGTAACGTAAAATGTCTGCTGGAGCACTTAACAAAGAACAATTCAAGAGTTACGAGTTATGACCTAATGAGAAACGAGACAAACCCAGACAAACATAAGATAAAATAACATAAAAACTTATGGGTGCCGGTGCAAATACAGAATGAAAACTCGGAAAACAAACCATATTAGGTAATCAGGAAAAGGTAAAGAACAGTATATTAAACAGTTAAATATAACAAACCTGGAGAAGAACTGTATCGGCTGAGTGACTGGCGGAAGATACGCGGACAGCGTTGAATAGTGTCCTCCGTAGGCTGGCATTGGAAGTTGGCTGAAAACAACCAAATCATAATGTCTACAGTATACCAAGGAGCTACGCTATCGGTAATAATTAGAAAATACCTAACTCTAAGTCTAACGTAAGCACCACTCTACCAGGTCAACAATAGACATCGGCAATTCGAACCACCAAGGAAATAGACATACCGTACACCCTCTGTAGCAGTTTCCTCCGAAACATGATTGCGTGCCGTTGGCGGTTCGCTATCCCTCGGCGAATTGTCCGCAGAATTTGCCGACGCTTCACCAGACTCCTAAATGCGAATAATGCAAAACTCAAAAAACTCAAGCTTATCGTTGCATGTGGCTTACGTTGCCAACCTCTTATCATCATTTTATATGATGCACACTTATATTATATATAATGTGTCAATAAATTATTAATTATTATAATAATGCAAACGAAGCAAAAGTGCCGAAGCAAAAGTCTTACACTGATCGACTGAACTGGAAGAAAGGGCATATCAGATATGCATGAAACATCAATACATTATAGCAAAGAACATAATATTAGTAACTTTGCATACCTTATTTCTGCCTCCTGTTCCGTCACCGTCATCCCGCCAACGATAATACGGAGGCATCTCACATCTAAAAGAAAATAAAGAAATAGACTAATACGGATGAAAAAGGCCAGCAATTTGTTAAATAAAATGAGCGTCCTAGCTTTGATCTACCTATGAGTTACAATATACACTGTGACTAACATAAGAGAAAAGAAAACGGATTGTAAATGATAAACAGATAAACAATACTGCGAAGTATCCATGTAACGAAGAACATCAATGCTCTCTTAACTTATAAGAAACAAAAACAAAACAAGCTGATGATCTTGAACAATGCCCGACAACAAACCTTTCAAGTGTCGTTCTACTCGTTTCATTGGTCACAAGTTGTTCCAACAAAATTGCAGCCAGACGATTTCCACTCACAGAGGCCAGCATTACAGCCACACGTTTGGTCTGTAATACAAAAAAATATAATCATATAACGATATCATTCAGTTGGCACCTCCATCCTATACAACTCAAGCAGTTTTAAACGCATATCGGAAAATACTCAATATATACTTACATGATGTAAAAGTCGATCAGCACACAGATTCGTAATTACATACAGATAATTGACAATGATCGGTAAATTGGCTGGGAACGCCTGAGCAAGTCCTTTCCATAATTCGCTGAGTTCCTAAACGTATTTGTAACATACAAGGAAATTAAATACTGTAGCAAGAAAGACAAAACGTAAAAAAAAAATACAAAACACAGAAATACTCAACTAGAATAGTGACGAGCTTTTGACGGTTAATCGCTTCACTAATAGCCTCAACAAATAGCAAATTCATTGCCAAATAAGAAGAAATCACCCAAGTAAGAAGAGTCGACAATATAAACCACAATTTTCAATGCAAGAGGTTTAGAGGAATAAACAAAGAAAAAACCTTTTCATGATCGGTGTACGTGACCGTGAGATACATCAAATTGTTCAACAACAACTGTGTTGCTTCTTCACTTCCCCATCCACGTGGGCCTAAATGGTGCCGAATGACGATTTATTTATGCGAATAATTTATAAATTCATCATTTTTTGAAACTGTATTGTACCGTCCTTAAATAAATGCGCACGCTCTTGAAGCGTAAAGGATTTATTTATATCATTTAATTTAGGAATGCTGGAGCACAAAGCCTCAATACAGAAAGCAACCTCAATTTCACAAGTTAATAATTATTATTTACGAAAAACAAAAATAAAAGCAGTGTCGGTACCATCCAGAAACGGAAAAGGAGACTGAACCCTTACCTTCACAAGCATCTTCTCCAGCTGCCGAATCAACCAACTCCAGATTATCAATCCATGGTAAAAGTAGTGACACCAATGCTGTCTGATTATGACTTCGAGAAGATTCCATGCGGGCACATACTTCTGAAACAAGAGAAGAGCATAAGCAATGAGAATGAAGCTAACATAACAGACATCAGCTGGCTGCACACAGGCTCAGCCAGCTATCATAATTAACATGCAAATTGACAAACTAACACAATTGCCTACCTGAGAATACCGTAATTGTCCATTGTGGATATGCTTTGGCCAATTGTCTGCATATCGACAACTGCTCCATTGGGAGACAATGGCCATCGTTTGGAACTAGAAGGCCGGCACTTCGATGCTGTCTAAATGAATACAGTTGGGAAATATGAACTGTGGTGTGTCCAATAAAACATCCTACACAAACTACGGACAACAGATGCAGTTCATCAATAGTCCAGAAATAATTAAACAAACAAAATAGATAGATAAATACCTCAACGGAATTGAACTCGACGATGGCGACGATGCAAACAAAAGCGGGGAGGCCATTGCAGAAGAGCTGAAAAAAATACTGACTAGCTTCTAGCACATTGTATGCATACTACAAGACGGTATACACCAACAGCAACCCAGAAATAACAAAAGAACAAAGAACCTACCTGTCCAAAAATTGTTTCCGCAACATTTCGAGCATTTCCACCGCAGCATCCGCCACGCTTCTATCTGCTGCCGCTTTCTGACACAACACGAAAAGGGAGACGAATTCGCAAGGAAGTTCGCGGCGGGAGAAGGCACGCACAAGGCCCGAGAAACAACGGGAAGAGACCTGGAACGACGCAATACAAACATGTTGGTGTTAAAGCGGTATAACAGTTAGTTTCTGAAACGTTGTTGGACAGCAATATTCCTATTCATAACATACTTACGCTCGTTGACTTGCTTAACGATTTCAAAATACTTTTAAAGATGTCATAGGAAAAAGAGATGCCCGTTTAATTTAAAAAGGCCAACACCAGTATAACCAACCTCCGAACTCTGCACATAGCATTGTGCCACAATCCAATCCAACATCTCAGCGCACTCATTTAATTGAACCATCCAAGCGAGCATTTCCTCCACTTCACATTGCATCTATAATTTAACAATGTTTCCAACACTTTAAACCCTTGCTTTCCGCAACGTACATAAGGAAAGGCAAAATTAGGGTTGATTTGACGATTAATAACAACATTGAGCAGATTCAACAAGAGCGACTATACAAATTTACAAATACAGTAACCCTACACTTGTATATTAACCGTGTACATGGCATATGTATAGTGTATGTACAGAATTTTAATTGCGAAACACAATCTTGTTCAATGAACCTACCGTATGATTCGTGCTGGCCACCAACTTTTCCAACCATCCATACAAATATCCATCGTGTCCGATCGATTTTGATGCTTCAAATATTGGACCGCAACAGAGAAGACGGCACATTGCGAGCACTGCCTTTTGTTCGACGTACGAGCCGACCTAAAGGCTCAGGAAACTAGCTAGATTTCTTTTGGGACGGTCCGTGGTGTCCTTTCTGTTCGTCTTCGTTTATTAGATTGGATTTACTTATCGTGAAGTACGTTTGAATCAAACAAAGTCTTTCCACACAATACCATAAAGACCTACATGTACAGCCATTTGTATGTGAAATTACTTCCTACACTAGAGTCAGAGCCTAAGCCCACCTCCTGGCTCACCAACGAACCACCCCCGGTTCGCCCCGACTAGAGTTGACTAGAGCAACTGAACTCACCTAGCAGTATAGTCTTAGAATAAAGTATTAAGAGTTTACCTCATTCTCCTTAATCTTCTTGTCATGAGAAGCAATGCTTCTACTACACCATCCAGTGAAGAGATAGAATAATGATTGTTTCCTTTCATCCGGAATCAAATTGATGCGTTGTTCATGAGGAACCGAGTCTGAAATGTCGTTTTATTTTGACTATAGTTTTCGAAATGTTTCATATCCGTCATATTACAGACTTTTTACAAAAATTACAATTCGGAAAAGTATCTACGTCTACGGAAAACGTACCAACAATAAGAGCAATCAATTTGGCAAAGTGCAGTCGCATACTCGTTATGATAGTAATGTCACGATCCTGGAAAAATACGCACATAATTGGGATAAGCAAAAATTTCAATCAAAATAATATTCAAAACAAACAGGCGGACATATTCAGAAGTATCAAATATAACCGTATAACCACACTAACAATGCAAAAACGTGTAGAAGAATGGTATAAAATCCGTCGCTAAATCATTAGACCGTATGATTTTGCTATTCCAGAAATCAATACAGAACATAAAATACCATACCTGATCCGATTCCAAATTGATTCGCATACTTTCGATATAATCAAGAGCAAGTTGGTTCAATTGTCCACTTTCGCCCAAATTGACATCCAGCAAGCCTCTGAAAATAAAATGCAATGAAAGGCTAAACGTAGGAATATCTACGGTTTCCTTCCTAGCGGAAAATAGCAACGGCTATTGAACTAATTGTAAGAACGGCGAAAGAACCACCTATTCCACATACTGATTTTTCAATCTGACTAATCCAAATTCATTCCCCCAACAAACTGGTATTCAAATTCATTACCTGAATATGGAAACTTCAATGAGGCGCAACAGTTGCAATCGTAGCAAATCTTTCCTCTTTCTTCGTCGCACATTTGACTCGAGCTAAAATAATTGCCATGACCTAAATTCGGGAGAGACCCACGGGTTAAATGTTGCATTCCACAAAAATAAACGTTTAATACCTTTTTCTCCTGTGCTTCCCGAAGAACTCCTCTTGCATTCAATTCATCAAGGAAAGCATCAAACGCTGCGGGGTTCATTGATCCAACGCCTGAAAATGCCGACTTATGTACATACAATAAGCTCCACACCTGACAAGGTTGTCTTTCGTAAACTGTGAAACTTAATAGGCGAATAGGCCCAAGTTAAAGCTTAGGCATGCACGAATATATAAAACTTACCTAGCACCACCGAATCCCTGATATCCGTATTTTCCCATCTCAACATTCCAATTGCTTTCTGGAACAATTGCTGTGCGGTGAGCGATGCGGGCGCCGTTCGTGTGCGAAGTGAAGAAGACACAGAACGTAGAACATCTGTGTCCACACTGAATGGAACAATGTTCAGTTAGCTAACTAGCAAAGGTGATGTATGATCAAGAAAGAAAGTATCTGACCCAGAAAGTATCTGACTAGGCACCAGTCATACCTGCTAGGACGTCTCAGTACATAAAAGAGTTCGAAAAATAGGAAAAGAGAGTTAAGACAGGACTATCATCTTCCGGTCTCCCACCCTTTTGGTAGAGTAAATCATCTCCCGAAAAACTGTCAAACATGCAATCCGTAATGCATTATATGCAAAATTAGTCTAAATCACCATCCGCCAAGTCGGCTGAAGACATGTACCACCTACCCAAAATGTTGAGATGCGGGCCTAATTTATGCCCTGTTAGACATTACAGGTAATTAAACATATAAAGCACAAAAAACTGCATACCTGCTTGTCGGACTAAAACTCCTCGAAATTAGCGAGTTGTGGTTTGTGGGAGCAGGACAAAACGCGCAGCACAACAACAAGTACTTCTGCCATAGCGATAGACAGCCTATAAATAACCTTTTTTTACAATTTTGCAACTAATACAATTCTCAGCCGGGATGAATCACTTAAGCTACAGCCTTCAAATTTCAAATCGAACTTTGCCAGATATTTCCCAATGTATTCAACTTCAGTTCCCTCACGTCACCACTTATATAGAGGTATTGAAAAATCAATGAATCAAAATCAAAGAACATAAAATTAACCGTTTCGGTTTCAATCAGTGAAAGCAAAACGCAAAAAGGCAATAAGCACAAGAACTAACTTGGCACCAGATAAAGCAAAATAATTATAATAATAAACATACCGTCTTGACTAATCTGCTCTCCGCAAACGGAGCTTGCCTTGCTCTTACTCGAACGAAGAAGCGAAGCACGTGATTCGTTTTGTGGATTGCTAAAGGCAAAAAGGTTACAATGCAAGGGTTTATGCAAGTTAGAGCGCTAGTTATTTAGTTATTCACTTACGTTCCAGACCTTCTACCGTCCCGAAATCGTAACTTTATAATCCATCAATCTCTATCTCGCACATTACATCAGTCTTGAAAATTCAACTGGTCCCTAATTGGGTTCCTAAAAATAATATGCAAATGTAATACCTTGGATCCACATATGCATTAACTGCATTGAGTCGAATAAATAAAGCCGGCCAAGCAGCAGCCACTGCAGACGGGCAACGGGTCAAGAGGAACCTGCAAGAACGTACAGTATTTAGTACAAGTACAGGATAATAACTAAACCTACAAGGACTACAGTACTTATTGTTAGTGCATAATTGTATATGTAAGGGTAGCAGTAACAGTATCGTAAGAGTAAATTGAAAGGTGCTTTTGAAATTAAACGAATGCAAACCAAAACGGAACATGACGGAACTTCTAAGGAAGCACAAAAATTTGGATACAGGCGGTCCTTACTACTATTGAACACATCCAAACAACTACACTAAAAACAATATATTTATCCATAAAACCCACCTTGACTCAGAATATCCACTCAATGCACATGCCCACGCATCCCATTGCATATACTCATTTCCTCGGTCACTGTTCACCAAACAATTGTCAGGCTCAATCGAAGTAATCTTATCATAAGCACCGGCAAAGTCCACATTCCAAGATTGCTGAAAAAAATTCTCAGAAATGTTGTGGTACTAAATGTTATGTTACCTATATATCCTAGCAAATCGGAGAATGAACTAGTAACCATATCAATGAGTGAGCCTACGCAAACCATCAAATACGCTCGTTGAAACATCGCTTTATGTAACATACCCTCTCATAAACCGGCACATGCTCGATGTATTTTCGAATGACGTACGGTGTTGCTTCATCAAGTACGGTAATCACAGGTGAATCGTGATTCTGAAAGAAAGGAAATCAAAGTTTGTCTTGAATCGAGAGATCCTAGTAACTTTTCTGTAGATTGTTGGTGTGAAACTTAGCTCTTACTAGCGCACAACTAAACATCATCACATCACTACACATTATTACACTCCAAAACAAAAACAAAATAACAAGTAAATACTCACCTCCACTGGCAGCAAACTGAATATATGCTTCACTTCCTTCAACAAAGAGATCGCCATCTTTCGCGGTTGCACTCGAATCTGACACAACATGACCAGCGCAAACCCCTAAAGTGTTGCTTAACCTACAATTAGGAGGAAATACATCTTACTACTATGAATTTCTCAGGCTTTTGAAACGATGCTGATAGATAACCAAACTAAGCATCTATTTGACCCATTTACATACAGTACGAAACATTGAGCTTTTAAATGAATACTCCAAGCCCAATTTCGATGTTTATGAATCGGTTCATTGCTTCCCAAAAAAGGAAAACATTCATAAAAAACAACAAACTTCAATAGAATGGAGCACACTCGCATAATTGATCATGTAAAGCGGCATGTGTAGTCCTGGAGAAACAGTAGATGCTCCAGATGCCGTGGAGGCATTTATAGAATGACCTGCAACCAAGGTCTGATTTGAGCATATGGTTCCAGTAAACAAATAAAACAGACAGAGTCTCGCGAACACTTACACACCCACACACTATAAACACATACACCACACAACACACACAACACACACACACCCACACACTATAAACACATACACCACACACACACACACTACACATCGACACACACGCACGCTCGCACACACACACGCACTCACACACCCATATACACACAAAATTTCTTACCCGCCGTAGATGGAGAAGAAGGAGCAACACTTGAAGAAGAAGCTGCAGAAGCTGTTGGAGCAGCGGAGAAGCTCTTCAATAGGAAACATATTATGGGTTAGACATATATGGTTGCATTATGTTAACCTAGACGTAACGAGCAAGGCAAATAAGCCTAGAGGATGAATCTGCCAGAAGAAAAATCGGACAAACTCGCTTTAAAGAAACACAAATGTGGTATCATTAGAACCATTAGAATATCACCAATGTCATCGAAACAAAATAAAAATTAATTCCCAAAATCACGTAACGTACATCTTTCAGTTCGTCCTTCTCCTCGTGTTTCCTCTTTTCTGCAACGGCAGCTATCCTCCACGCAGTCACCAATTGACAAAGAAGTCTCAGTGAATGATCCAGAATTGTTGGGTACGTGTCCTGAAACAAAAGAGACATTCTTTCCGGCCAAAGTCACACAACGACCAATCCTACATTTTTTGTAATTAAAGCGAGTTATAAACGCTATAAAGGAGGTTGCGCCCATACGCAATACAGAAGTCTTATAAAAGAACTTGCGCCCATACGCAATACAGTATATGTCTTATAAAAGAAACAAAAAAGTGAGTGGCAGTTCAACGAAATCAAAACAGGAAAATTGAACAACTAAATAAATAACTCACCGTCAGCTGATTTGTCAGCAAATTGAGTGTCGCATTAATTACATGTTCTCTCCACTCGGGAAACTCGCCCACCAAGTTCTAAAAGGTGATTTATGCCATAGAATACTACAGTAACCTCAGGGCTTAGTTGGCTTAGTACCAAGGAGCTAGACCCACATGCAACCATATAAAGCATAAATTCATATGAGAGAATTCGGGGTCGAGGACATAAGAAATAGTCACTAATAAAATTCATCCAGCATAACACTGAATCAAAACAAAATTCTTCAAAACTAGAAACCTGTAACGTCTGTCCAGCCATCGAGCGTAATTCCTCATCAACGTGGATACTTATTCGCGTCAAAATATCGATCAGCTCCTAGAGCAAAAAGTAATAATAATAAAACGTTTATTGTATTGGATCAATGAGTAGTGGGGACAAAGAAGACAAGTACTTGAGGTAGTGACTATTAGCTCGCAAACCAAAAGGTACCCTATGTTGGTGCGGTAAGGACACCATCTTACTAACAAGGGACCGTGTGTGTCAATACATTACATACGAAGCTGAAACTGGTAAACACATAAACACAATTAACACACTACTAATAAGTCATAAACCATATTTTCAAATTTGCAAAGATAAAGTCTGGGTCACAAGGGGTACAACTTATGGAAATCGATGTATTTGCGTTTAAGTGAATGACAAGGACAAAAAATCAGGAAATGTTCACACCGCTGAAAAAACAACTCACGATATGCGTCATGGGTTCCGGAAGCAATCGCGGTATAGCAGCCACACACGTGCGGAACAGGTCCAACTTCGGCTTCACGTCACCTCTGAACACATCAGTAAACTTCTATTGGAAAAAGACGGCTATGCTCAGGTTCTCCATTTGCAGCACAAGGATACACGAATCAGAACTAGCATTCAATGGAAATCACACACATCGAAAAAAAGATACTAATAAGCAAGTAACCAAATTCAAAGAGTTAAAGTGTATAATTAATTCGAAATATTTCATAATACTTACGCCATTAATTCCTCGGGCTCTTTACCACGTCCTTGAATCGCAGTCAGCATCAATGGTTTGCCAACCTACAAAAAAAGCTTTTTAGAAAAGAGACCAAAAACAGACAAACACAAACAATGCACCAGTGTTTAGAAAGAAAAAAAAACTATGAAAATCCCTTAAGCACCACTAGCATCCAAGATAAATTTACCTTTCCACGTTTACACTAGATCATTACAATCAAACAGGATAAGGTATACCACTGACCACTGACGCGCACGCGCCTTTCAAACATTTTTTGAAGATGGACACCACTTACCGTAAAAACACAATATTAGACATACTGTAATTACAACATACTGAATGAAAAAGAAACCTAACAGAAAAAAATCCACGAAAATAACAAAAATGACAAACCTGAGCATCCAAAACTCTGAGAATTGTATCGAACGCCTTTCTACACGGAATATAGTATTGATCGAGTCCAATCGACCGAGCAATATCCACAGTTAGTGGTCGTGTAATATAGGTCTTTTTCTTGAGGCGTAGCATGGTACCAGAGGCGAGCGGACCTAAAGAGTGAGGCTTTACATATAATGGAAACTAATAGGATATCTCTGGCAAGGAATCGCACCTTTACTCTGCGCATAACAAACGAGAGAGGACTGCCTAGATAAAGAAATCTTCAACAGAAAAATGAATGATTTTAAAAAAGATGTTAAGTGTTGCGATAGATGTATTCTGGATGTTTCATTCAAATATGAAAAATGTGCATTCCTCGATGGATGGAAGATGATAATGCGCGATTTACACAGCGCCTCACAGAAAAAAGTATGCATCTAGTAAAGATCTCAAATTACAAACCCATGCTCTTGGGCATCGCCGGCGGTTCGTCCTTCTGCTGTAATCCATCAGCAATCACCATAAGGGCTCGAATACCAATGTTCATTCGCTCTGGATATAGGGATCTATTCGTACGCTGGCAGCCGAGCAAGTCAAAGATGATTTCCTGGAAAAACCGCTTGTTGCCAAAAACACAAAATCATCATTAATTTCTTCAATGGTGTAACATTAAAAGTAAACTCGTCAAACCATAAAAGGACACGTAATTAAGAAATAAACTGAATCTAAATTCACAAACCTTGAATGCAAAGTCCAACTTTTGTTGGGCGATAAAGTGAATGATTTTGACAAAGATGTTAAGCGGTGCGTCACGTGGGACGATGCTTCGATTTCCCCTGAAAATATGAATAAATTATCGTCAATAATCATTAATCACATTTAAAACGAGAATTAATGTTGGTTAATAATCTAGTCACTTAAGCAGTGACTAGATGAAAATCAATGAAAATCGCTTACTTTGGGAATAAACTCCCGCAAATACTATCCAGACGTGTTCTCGTGGCTTGGTTCCCGTCGCAATTGTTTCTTATTATGTAAACCCTGCAATAATATATGTTATAACATAATTACTATTTTCAAATATGTCCAATTGTTCACTATCTTACAAGAAACCTACGCTGGTCAGCCATCAAAAGCTTACTGGAAATCAAAACTCACCACAAAAGTCTGTACAGTGACTCCAGTGCAACCCTCGAAATCTTGGAATCCTTATTTCTGAGGGACGCAAGGGTCGAGTTCAAGAAGGGCACCCAATTCGACAGAAAGAATTGACGTTGGGCAACACACAATAGACAAGTGAGCAGAGGATAAGCAGCCTGAAAGAAGGAAAAATTGTCCCCATCTGGGCAAAAAGTGTATTAAAACAAGATAAAACAAGATAAAAAACACGGACATCGAACAATCTCCAAATTGAATCGGAGCAAATATTGGCTCATTCCCAACACATATTTCTATACCACCGCAGAATCTATCGGTAATAATAAAGGCGGAACGGAAATAAACATCACGAAGACCCAAATTCCCAAACACTCAAAATAACCTACCAGTTTATGTTGCTTCTTGTTAGCCAGATCGTTTGTCGGCCCATATAATTTCTGCACAAACGCAATCAGGGCCGGGATATTTGCTTCTCGTTTGATTTGCTGAAACAATAAGAATATCCACCGCAATCACTAAAATATCAGAAATAATCAGAGTAATCCAATACGACATAAATTACATAAAACATACCGCAGCGACGGGCAACAAAATTTCAACAAGGAGTCCGGCAGCTGCGTGTTTCACGTCCTTATCTTTCACTTCCAGAAAATACGTTCCCAACTCATCGAGAAAGCCGATTCCCATCTCGAACTCGAGCACTTGGTTTGTCTTAAAAGAATATATATTTTACGAAAATAACTACAAGCAAATTAAACTGCTTCTGCCCCACTGTCAGATTCTCTCTAACACGTAACACATGACTCACGATCAATAAGTCAATAATATCAATAATAAACATATAAACTACAATCATAATGTACCTGATTAAAGGCAACTACTCGTCACGACGCGTATATTAATAACAACAACAAACCAACAATAATGCACACTAACCTTAATTTTTACAAACTTCATCGCCATCAATAGAGCAATTATGTTAAGCGTACTTGCAGGTGTCGTTTCCTTCTTATATTCATTCAAAATACCAAAGAAAGTCTTGTGGATTGCCTGAAATAATGATATTGTAAGGAAAATGTCCCGCGAAGAAGCAAATGTCCTCAAACAATACTATAGTAAATTATTCAACCATGCAACGTATAATCCCAGTTGAAATCTCTTACGATCAAAATATCAAATCTCCAGCTTTAGTAGAGCCTTACATAAGAGGTACGTAAAAGAAAACTGACTTGAAAATGCGTGTTCGACAAAACACCAATAACTTCCGCATAAGTTTCGGCAACAATCAGTGAATTTGTGTGATTTACACCGAGAGTTGAACTGAAAAGTGCCATGTTACGATATGACACCTCACATTATCAACAGTAAAGCAGAGAAATCAAAACGTCCAGTACAAGTACTATCAATATGAAAAAAAACACTAGGAGAATAAAGAACAGGCGAAAATTAAAAAGGAATATATTAAAAGTGAATAAAAAACCTTACGGATCTCGGTATGAGACTTGTTTGAACGCAAGTTTCATTATGTAGCTGACCAGAGATTCACAATTGGATAAGTGGAACTCAACCTGAAAATATCATAAAACAGCTACCATCATCATTCACCATCATAAAACATAAATATAACAAATTATAGTAACTTCAGGTCTATCATAATCATACCACGAGCAAAGAACATTTCAAATAGTAACTCCAATTTTTTTTTTTTAAATTAAAAGTAAGGTTGACTATGAATAGTAGCAAATCACTCACTTGCGGTAAAATTTCAATCAAAACAAGGCAGAATAAATAGTTGACTGCTAGGAGTCTTTTTCCAAGCCGAAATCTGGATTCATTCCTGAAAAGTATCTTGCTAACAACAAGAATAATAGCGTAATAGTGAATATAAAGAAAAACTTCAGTTGTAACATTCTCTAACTTCAGTCAGAACTTACGCAGGATTTATCTTGTCTGTGATTTGTTTCTCTTGACGTTCGTACCAGGCAATCAGGGCGTTAAGCACAGACGGTAGACTCAATTCACTTAAAAGTAAAATATTGTAAATTGCAAATACTCCAATATTGCTCAATATCACTACAGAAGATGTTTGTTACAAAACACACGTGTAAAGTCAGTAAAGTGTCAAAAAGCGAACAGAGCAGTAATATATCGACAATAAAAAAAAAGTAACCAACCAAATTCCATTAAGTGTCCGACAAAGATTATCCAGATATGGATCTTCTCCTCGTTGAAGACTTTTGTTCACGAGCTTTTCCTGAATAATAATGTAAATGGTACAGTATGAGAAAACATAACACGGTTAAGTTAAATGGAGGGATGGATGGGAGCTCCCATGAATACTTTAGATTCCCCTGACTTCCGCAAAGGGTGGGTTCCTGTGGCCGTATGCACGAACGCGCCGGGAAGCTCCCAGTGGGAGGTGAGAGAAAAAGAGGGATCACACGAATCAGAGACATACAGAGTCAAATTCTCCCACCATGGGAGGTTCCCGCTGTTCGTGCATACGGCCACAGGATTCTACAGTCCGTCTCCGTAAATAAGCGATAATAAAAAGTAACCCAATGTCTCTGTACAAACGTAAACATACCAATGGCTCCTCTTCCACTACAGTGTTCAGCTTCCTCTCGAATAATGAGAACAATTCCAATAGAACCGACTGAGCAGTGAACACCCCTGAAATCAATCGATTATCTACCCCTGAAATCAATCGAAAATCATGCATTACGCATATCACCAGCGAATTCAAATGTGGCACATTGTTTGGAATGCTTGGACACCAAACAAAAGTTTGTACATGAAACACACATTGTTCGGCAAGCAGCTCTAACAAAAGGTAAACATTAACGAATATAAAAGCACCTAGACAATACATTGGAATTCAGTTCAATAAACAAAATACATACCAGACGGTAGCTGGTAGTCCAAAGCCGCAAATGGGACCATTTTTGCCACTCCCCATGGCAGCTCCGCAGCGACCACGCTGAAAATGGCTAACTATTATTATTATTATAAATATTATACAAAATTTCAATGGGGTCAAACATCTGATCACCTTGAGTCGAAGCGAATATTTCAATATGTAATAGCGTCAAACATACTGTACACTCTAGGGCAAAGTGGAACCTTCGTTATTGCAAAATGAGTCCTACCCCTTCTCCTGTATTGTTCGGTAGCTCAACGTTCCGGGATCGCTTTTCCTACGACCATTTCTTTCGCGACGGTTCGTCATTTCTAATTTCTATCTGAAATTGTTGAAAACATGTGGCGCAGTTGACTAAAAACTAGGTAGCCTAGAAACGATGAGCAGACAAAATCATGCAAGAACTACCGTCCGGGAAGTACAGACCAGAAATCGTATTTCATTTCGATACTACGAAACGTTCATTCATCCCCAATATAGTCCCTACCTACAGACCGTGAAAATCACGTCAAAGAAACACAAGTACTACAAAAAAGTTTGCGTAAACAAAAGCCTACCTCAAGTTAGCATGGGCTAAGCCTCCTGCATCAATACATATCTGAAATAAGACAATATATTGTTCTACAGTTCTACATTTCCATTTCCATAAAATTACACATTGATTAAACAGTGGAAACGCATATTATAAAGTATATTGCCGTGCAAACAACAGATCAGGTCAATGGGCAAGGAATGACAGAGCATGTATAAAACATTTTATTGATGAAAACATCACAATTAAGTAAATCAAAATAATAGTGACCCACGATCCTAAACGAGAGCAATTAATATTCAACAATGGATGAAGACTACACATCAACGGCAATCAAGGCTGATTGGACAAATATATTAAAGCGAAATACCGGCCGGTTTTTGGAACGCATCGTGGACTACTGAATTCTTACGTATTTATGCTAATTTTCTCGAATTTAGCTCAATTTTTTTTCTAATTTATATTCATTTGCATAAGCTGTATAAGAATGTCTATTCGATGTGTTTCAAAAATCGTCCGGTATTTCGCTTTAAACAAAAATCAGTGAACGCAGAACATGACAAAGAACGAAATATCAAGTCCCGAATACGAATCCAATAAACATATTGTGAACAACAGAATAAACGTGTTGCAAAGATAATATCCGGTTATAATAGCTTATACCTAATCATCCAACGATTCAACAATATAATCATGGGTACGACAATTATAGGACTGCGTAAGTTTCAGGTTACTGTATCAAGCATACTAGTAGTCATTCGTACACAAACATAACAAACTAGGACCAAAGGTTAAAAGGGGCTTCGAAAACAAACTCATTAATCATATTGATTACCCATGGAATCCAAGGCCCATCCCTCTGCCCATATGCGTTGCTTCTCGGGCCATTTCGAACTGTTTGTCCAGTGAAGACATCAAAGACTTCTGTTTCTGACGTTCTTCGTCCAGATTGGATTCCGCCTGCAAATGTACAACTAATTAGCATATAACAATCACTTGACATATGGAGGAATTCGACCCACCGACTAACCACGTAATTCCGACGAGATACACAAGTATTGCGAAACTTTGATTCATCAAACAATAGAGAAATAAGTTTTAAACGACTCACCGGCTTAGCAGCAGCTCCCTTGAATCCCAGCAACTTTTTAAACTTTTCGGCCTGTGAGGAATCAACTCCCGTGGCAGCAATGGCAGATGACCACATTCCTGGAATACATTTATTATATATTCCGATCAAAAGCTTATAGCAATGTCTACTTTACTTGACTATTCATTGTCAGTTTACAAAACGCGCTATTGCTTTAAAAAAAAAACACGCCGTTACCCGTCCAGCATCATAGGCACACAACTTTAACAATAAGCAAAAAGAGGACAATAACAAAAAAAACACGAAAACAAAAATACACACCTAAATTCTTCTGAACCTGTTGATCTGGTTTCGCCTCTCCACTTCCACTACCGGATGCCTGCAGCAAAAAATGTAAAAGAATAAAGCAAAAAATGCCATTTACTTTACTTCCTTGTATCGATTAGTCATAAAAAGGAAAAAGGATACAAATACAAAGGCGTAAACATGCAGAAGCTAGGGCCTATAACCCACAGTACAAATCATACCCTGTCAGCCAGCTCCATTTATCATAAAGAATAGTATTCAAAGCGGTTCTCCCACCTCTGGCGCCGCCTCATCAGCTGACTTGTGTCCCCACAACAATTTCCTCTGCTTCACTTGTGCCGCGTGGTCCTTCACTCTCGATGTTGCCCATGCTGGACCGTCCGTGTTTTCCTCTTCATCACGGTTTCTGAAAATAAATATCCACCTCAAATCCATCTGCATAGGAAATGAGCCAAACGGTTCGCACGAACGAGATGTCTTCACATTACTAGGTAAAAAACATCACTTTAGATCGTCCAGGCAAGAGAACTGAAACTGAACCCTGCGCAGGTCCCGTGCTTGACATACGGTCCGGCCAGAACTAGTTTTTTTTTAGATGTTTAGCGTTCAAATGAACGAGTCTTCATATTACTAGACAAGAAACAAGGACACAGGACATGATAGATAAATCCGAAAATGACTACAAATACCACACATATCAGGCAGAAGACAAAAAAAACTTGAATGGTCACCTGAAACCTTTCAAATCAAAAAATGTTACCCATTCAGCTCCTCATTCTCGAATAGATCCTAGTCTAAACATACCTTCCAAATTCCATTTTTGCATACACAACTCACAAGAGTTGTGTGTGAATTGGGGATCTCAATCAGGCTCCCGCGGTGTTCGGGTCAAGAAGATAAGAAAGACTTCTTGAAAGTGGAAAGGATCAATATCAGGAAGTGGCCGGTTTTTATTGTGCAAAAAGAGGGCCTGGCTTGAGACTAATTCACTTTACAACCCAGCCAAGGGATCAAAGAACACTCAAACTCAAGCCCAGCCAATGTAAAACAACCAAGCAGATACAAGACACAAGGTTACCGTTCTCTCCGGTCCCGCCTCGGTCCGCCATTGAAGTCACGGTCCCTTCTGTCATCCCTTCTATCGCCTCCTCTGTCATTTCGTCTCCGATCCTGCCAGTCACCGCGGTTACCACCACGACCGCCATAACCACCACCACCACGGCGATTATCTCGATTATCCTAAAATGAAACCAGTAACTTAAACACGTACATATGATCATACATCTTCCATTAAGCATCCGATTCAACTCATCTGAAGTCTGAAGAAGAAACACGCATCTGCGAGTGTCTGATTGACAATCCCGATTTGCATAAAATATAATGTTGCACGATTACTTACCCCTCTCCAGTCTCTCCGATCTCCTCTGTTATCTCTTTGACCACCACGACCACCATCCATCTGAAATATTCAAATCAGAAATAATAATAAAAGATGATCCGCTGTCTTATATAACACTTCTTTACAAAGATTTGGAGAGACCAAACGCCGAAATCCTGTCCAATATTCCAGTTACGAACAGTCAAAAAGTTCTTATAAAGCTTAAAAGGCGAGACAAATAACAAACACCAAATTTCTTAATTTCTTATTAAAGCGACGGGAATAAAAATGAAAGTAGTAGCAATACAAGATACTTTGAATTCTGAAGAAAAACACTGAACGCGATTAGAAGCAAGAAATAAATAATAAAACGAAGCAAAAATAACAAACCCTTCTATCTCTGTCGTCGCGCCTCTCTCTATCATCACGTCTTTCTCTATCATCCCTCCTATCTCTATCATCTTTTCTATGTCTGTCGCCTTCATCTCTACTATCTTTGCTCCTCTCCCGTCGCTCGTCAGTACTATGCCGCTCGGGTCTGAAAGTAGAAGCTTTTATACAAACATCCAAACACACTATCTACGCTACCTCTAGCACCTAAATGATTACAGCTTGCTAATCTTGTCATAAACCACCCCCGCCGAATGCGCTCCCGGTCGTGGGTCGTAATTTCATCGGATCTCACAAGAAAACTTGCAAATTAACCCAACTCGCTCCCCACTTTCACACAGACGGCGGGTACCACCTCTCAAAACTTTTAAATACGCGCCTAATTTACACCCTACTGCTAATACGAGTAAAATACCTATTCAGCCTACTTCCAAAATTCCAAAGAATGCATCCCTATAATGGAACCCAGGTATTCAAAACGAGCACGAAACACGACGAGGAAGTAGAAAATCAAAAGTAAACGTCAAACCTTGAATCCTTTTCCGATACTTTCTTCTCTGCATCTGAGTCCCTCACCTCTTCACCTTGTCTCTCCTCCCCCTCGCGTCTCTTTTTCTCGCGCTTCTCTTCCTTTCCTTCTTTCTCACCGTCTTCCTCTACTTCTTTACGTTCTTTGTCCTTCTTATGCTTCTTCTAAAAAAAACGCTAATGGTGCAAGCTACTGTGCTGTTATTTCCTTTAAAAATAACTAAATAAAAACAAGGCGTGGTCAAGTGGCAAGGCCCTTGCTCACCACGCCACCGGTCGCTGGTTCGATCCCGGGCCGGAACCCCCTCACCCCATCAAAGGTGTAAAAGTTGGTAGCTGGGTAAAACCAGCGGAGTTAAATCGACTTCCCGAGCAGATTGGCCACCGGAAAGTTTAAATGGCCAGTATGTCCAGCCTCTGAGCTGGACCCCGGTGCACCGTTTCCGCGGATTCGGTTGATATTCGGATTCCGTTTCCGCGGATTCGGACCACCAGGCGAGGGAATCATGGGCGATCCCTCCTGGCCCTAGCCCGAAGACGTCGAGCAATTTGTCATCTGGAACTCGTCGCCTACTGCTCAGGACCTCTGCGGAACATGTCATAAGCAAACATTGAATCTGTATTTTCACCCTTGAATAAAGGTGCACGCTCTTGAAGCGTAAAAACAAATTAAAAAAAAAAAAAAAAATATAACCCGGTTCACTTTATCTTTATCTTAAATAAAAACAAGACCTGTTTATGAAAATATTACACCTAAAGGGGAATGTGGCAGACAACAAAAATAGGAATAATAAATAACGCGCATGAGCATGAAGGGATGAAAGTGACAAAAACAAAGAACTGAGAAAAGATAAGGAAATTATGAAAACGTCCAATCAAACGAAAAGGTAATTTCGAAAAAAATTTGCTACGAAAAAGCCCAATCAATAAAATTATAAAATAAGCCATTGCCAACCTTGGGTGGTGCTTCCTCTGTCTCTTCACCGGCCTCCTCATTCTCCCACTTCGACTTATTCTCCACTTTTCTATGGTCTCCATCGTCATCGGACGAGTCAAACTTTGTCTGCAAGAAGAACAAAAGAGTGAAGAATAAAAAAGAACCTGACAACTGTACCTCTTAATTAATGTGTCCACTTTGTTTGAAATATTTAAACTGAAACGCAAAAAGAACCGCGAGATAACGAAAAATAGTCTCTTGCTGTAAATCCAGACAGACTGTTTACAGGCATTTTTTAATCCAAACCGACCAATAGGAAGCCAAACGTAGTATCAAATGACAAAGTTTAACTGATTGTGAGTAAATAGTGGTAAAGGAAACATACCAATACTGGCATCTTCGCTGTATCTAGATTCGAGTGTGGTCCAACGTACCTAAATAGAATCGTTGTACGTAATCGAGAGCATTTTATGTCTAAAAACAAAATGAAGAAGACATTATTTAAAAGATATTTAAAATCGTAGAGCCTAACAACAACGACAACAAACAGCAACAACAGATAATTTCTAACAAAACGACTTATAATTCATAATCTATTTTATAAGCCAAAGAATCCATACATAGACCAAGCGACATACGACAGCTGAGCGCAACGCGGACTACGGTAACAAACGCACAAAACAACGAGAAACTATAGCAAATACAACACCGTTCACAAATAAAATACTCAACATATAATTATTCGTAGAAAACGTATTAAGGTAATAAAAAGCGAAACATCAGTTTAAATTTTTTATCAATGTTCAAAACCAAAACTATCCAAAACCAGTAAACGACGAAGCATAAATATCCCTGAAGTGGCAAATGCAAATAAAGTGAATTAATTAGTACGAGTCAAATGCCTGATACAGTAACGCGAAATATACAATACACAATAAACAATATGTACAACAAACAACAATAAGCGCCATACAACTAATACATGGATGCATGTTTGCATGGGCACACAGGATAATGGGGTTTCCAAGTATCCCAAAAAATCGGTGTGATTCTGTCAATAATGAATAATACCGTATTTTTGCACGAACAAGCTAACATATCTAATACAAAAAAATAAATAAAAATTCTCGTTTACTTCGAAGATATGGTACCTTTTCAGCATACTTGGAAACCCCATAATGAATTAATGAATTGATACCTGACAAATAAAGAGAAACGCTCGATAGAGAGAACATCAGTGCATCTTGATGGAACTACTGTTACGGCACACATTTGCAAAACACAAAACTACGGAATTTCTGATTTCTAGTCTAATACTTGAATGTATGACAAATATACAATGACGCAAAATAGGCATTCCTTAAAACCTCAAAACTATTTTTATACTCACTCCAAACTCCAATATCAAAGAACTGCAGGATATCAAAATAAATAACAGTCGACATAGCACGGTAGCCAATCAGAGAAAAAAGTTCTTTCCAGAAAAAAAGAGCGAACCTAACCAAAATAACTAAATAACTATACAATTCGCCCACCTACTCACACATTCAATCAATAGTTACCTGCAAATCCGTAGCACTCGACTTTCCCGCTTCATTATTCTCTTCTGTTAATCTTCTGCACCAGTCGCAATTCAGCGATGCTCCCATATTCAGACAAGCCAGACGGACCGCTGTTACCTGCAGACAAGTTCATGTGCACGGCAAGAAACTCATACTAGTAAACCCCGGCGGTTGCGCCACAGCGCCATGCACTGAATGGTAAATGAATGGTAAAATAAAGGCCTCTTTTTGGAGAGAACACATGCGCGAAACCGCAATTACAACCAATTTGTACCCAAATGGGGCACAATCTCAAACTATGTGGCGACCACGCGAAGTTTCACATTGTATGCTCCATCCCGAAATCAACAAAAATCGCAATATTAAAAGTTAACAATAATTAATCATTAGTAAATTCATCACAAATTACCTGAGAAAAAAGCTCCTCCTCAGAGATACCAATCAGCGCCCATCCATTGAGTGACACATCCCTACAGTAGGCAAGCAGCAGCGTGTCCTCCGTTGTCATCGAACAACAACCCCACATCGCACCCTGATTCTCTCTGAAATAGCAAAATCAGAGTATACTTTTATATTCGTAATGTTAAAAAAAAAAAAAAAAAAAAAAAAAAAAAAAAAAAAAAAAACGCCAAACTCGCTAAAAAGATAAAGAGTACCGGGTTATATCAACCGAATCTGCAGAAACGGTGCACCGGGCTCCGGTTCATTCGTTCACTTCTGAATCCGAATTCTGAAACTCGCTTCGATCAACCCATTCTCTAGAAAGCTCACCTCAATCGGTCCAACGCATCAACTGCAGCAAAATACGATCCATTAGAAAGCCACGTGGTCAGAAGCCTTGCATCATTTCCTTTGACAGGAATTCTGTCCGCATAGGGGATTGGCAAAGAAAGACCGGAACGCGCCGCCAACGACTGCAGCAGTTCCTGACGCAAACGAACGATGACCGATTGCATGGAAGATGCCTAAATAGTACCACGGTACCATCTTTAAAGCGAAATAATGGCCGCTTGTTGAAACGTATTTGAGACACGTACATTCTCCTATGCTGTATGCTAATTAATATATCAAGTTTAATAATCGTGCAGTAATTTGCATACACTTCATCAGAATATAGCATACAATACAGCGTCTGCCATACGTTTCAAAACTGGCCGTCATACGGTAACAAGTAAAAGTGGTAGACTTGTTCACTTGTACGACGACAACATCGTTTGAAAGTAACACGCACACATGTAGAGAACGTGATAACAAGTTGCAGTAGTACCTGATAACTTACGTTTGAGGAAACCGTGTTGATGTTCGTAACGGTATTGAGAATCATGATAAACTTGACGCACATCAAATCGAAACAGTGCACCAGCGAGTGAACATTCCCAAACAGACAATTCTAAAATTCACGTCTAAATCAAATTTGATCTGTTTCGCTGTTGAGTGAGTGAGCTAGAACAAAATATGAAATATGCAAAACGAGAACCGGCACCGTTCATAGCCTAAGCCAGATGATGAGTTCACCGCCAAACCACCAGCCAACTCCGGAATTAGAATTTTGCTTAAATTCAGAGGGCTCATGGCCAGCTAAGAATATTAGGAATGCAAAGCTCAGGTGCTCCATCTTGCTGATATTGTTACTGTATGCCATGTAAGATGCAAATTGCTTGCGATATTGTGTGTCATTGTCATGCCAAGAAGTAAACATAAACTATAACCGTACAGTTGGATCCTCGTCTCGGTTGACCTTTGTCAGTGGAACGTTCAACGAATGGCAAGCAGAAAAGGCCGTAACATCCTGAAAATGAAGAAAAAATTACTTGCTGACACCAACGAAGTATTCCCATTATTCCGAACTACAAACGAGAAATAAAGGATCAAAAGGTTTGTATTAAAAATAATTCAAAAGCAGACGAAACTCACTCGCGTGCACAATTTCTCAGCCACACGAAACTGAGAAGCCCTTGAATACATATGATTGAGTAGGTCGCGGACAACAGCAGCAATTCCATTTCGGGAAAGCTGAAAGAAAGGTCAGTCAAAATTATCAAAAAAAAAAAAAAAAAAAACAGGAGGAACAGGAACATCAATAATAAATAGTTCATAGAAACACACACATTTTAAACAATACAAGACAAAAGGGAATTTGTAGATAAGAAAAAAAGTGAAAATAAAACAATGCTAAAACAAAGCGGTGCATGCAGCAAACTGCTGTCCACTCTCAAGGATCGATATATAAGTAAACCAATGAATGATAAAGGTAAAACTTACAAAACCTTCGGACACGTAAAGGATGGGAAAGTCAGAGAAAACTCTGAACGTGTTTTCCAAAAGTAGAAGAATGTTCGCTTGACGATCATTACCAATCACGCGTTGCGCCTCACGCAAAATCGCCTCCACACGTGCAGCACTGGTCTAAATGGGGGAAATACATAGAAAAATGTAAAAGACGAAACAAATGCAATAATACACTTATGCTGAGTAAACATTGACTGTTAGGCAATACAGTTGCACTGCGAGAATTCACTTACAACACAGCACCACGAGTGCAATGGGAAACGTGGCCCTTATAGCTCAGTGGCAGAGCGTTGGTCTTGTAAACCAAAGGTCGGTAGTTCAATCCTGCCTGAGGGCAAATATTTTGCGGTCCTAATTTCTAATTACCGAATTGAATCCAAAGTACAAACAACGGATAAATAAAAAAAAGGTAACAAGGGAATGAGAACGATCACTTTTTGGTGTAGTTAATAAACAACAAATGAACGTTTGCCTTCAAAATAAGACCGCCAAGGCGCCAAGAGTCTCGATAACAAATTAATAATGAATTTAGTATTTATTAAAACATTTGCCCTCAGGCAGGATTGAACTACCGACCTTTGGTTTACAAGACCAACGCTCTGCCACTGAGCTATAAGGGCCATGGAAAGAGAACAAATATTTTATTTGATGACTAAATTGAAAAGAACACAAAGGTTTACTATTGAAAATTCAATTTGAAACCACTATTGTATTCGTATTGCATAGCTCACTTCAGAAGCTCCCTTCAACTTCAAATACATGCAGTATCTAAAACTACATTAAAAAGGCCTAGCACTAATTGTAAGTTCACGGTCACTTCACTGCTGAATAATTTTAGCCGCAGGCTCTTGATTGCTAAACAAACTGCTACATTACATAGGAAGTGAACCCATATGGTGTTCACTGGTTATTCGTGGGGGTGGGATGGCCCATTTGGTGACAATGATGACCACTTCGTGACCAAGTTTCCGAGAATTCCGTTTTACACTACTTAGCGATCAAGCAAAATTCAATTCAACTTCAACGCTAAAAAGTTCTGACGAGAGTGGGATTCGAACCCACGCCACCGAAGTGACTGGTGCCTTAAACCAGCGCCTTGGACCGCTCGGCCATCTCGCCATATCTGGGGCTCCATGACTTGAGCATGTAAAGCAAAGCTGATGTACCATTTATACTTTCAGCAAATAACCAAAATCCAAAAGTGCTTCCTCATATGTGATTAAACTACAGAGCATTTTTTACAATACGAATACTGCAACACACTGGCATGGTGTAAAAGGTGCATTTTATGCAGTAAAATTTTGTATGCTATTACAATTTCCGTTTATTTAGCTTAGAATAACGGGTCTAGAATTCAGATTTACATTAGTTAGCGATCAGGCAAAATTCAATTCAACGCTAAAAAGTTCTGACGAGAGTGGGATTCGAACCCACGCCACCGAAGTGACTGGTGCCTTAAACCAGCGCCTTGGACCGCTCGGCCATCTCGCCATATGTGGGACTCCATGGCTTGAGCATGCAAAACAAAACTGACGTAACATTCAGACTTTCAGCAAATAGCAATCACAGAAGCTACCTATAACAAGAGACCTGATGATGAGACGAGAGCTACACGCTTATATACCCAAAGGCAGCAAACGCAGAACAAGTTCAAGTTGTAAAAATGTAAACTGAAGTTACTGAAGTACTGAAGAATTGAACAGGAAAGAAGAACAAAGAAACAAAAAGAAAAGATTGAAAATTGAAAATTGAAGTGAAGGACCGGAGATTTAAGTAAGGCTTACGTAGATGTATGTCACTCAAGTTAGAAACTAGCCGATAATGACCTTTCTCCTTCATTACTTTCGTTATTGCTTAGACTACATCAAAAGCCGCAAATACTGCGTAAAAGGAAATTAATAACGAAATTCTCCTGTTCTTCTGCAAAAGAGTAACTTATTACGAAGTACAATTAATAATGAATATACAGGAAACGCAAAAGAGAGTAGTGAGCTTCTTTAAATTGAAGAAGAAACACGATCCCTAGGAAAGTGCAAAAAATTCTCCCCGGCCGGGAATTGAACCCGGGTCTCGCATGTGACAGACGCGGATACTCACCACTATACTACCGAGGACCTGGGGAAGAGAGACAAAAAGATTATTGCCAGCCGGTCATGTGTCACAGTGAAATGGGCGACAATCTGCCATTTGGGTCGGCCAAAAAACATGTTTCTCGGTTTGTTTTCAACATAGATATCTCTTGCGGAAAAAATAAATAAATAAATACACAAATGCTTACTCGTAACATTTGTCCGCACATTAGTAGTGAAAATTCCAAGGCTGAATCGTCAGTTGTATCACCTGCCCAACTCGCAGTAGATAGCCAAGCGCCCGCGTCCTGGAAAGCAAAATTTAAACGCACATGCAAGAGAATAAATAAATAAAAGTTGCGATACCACCACACATGATAAGCGAACACAATAATTCCAACTTACAAATGAACAATGCATCCGACACTGAATTAACACATGTCCTCGTGTGCGCGATTGCGATATACAACCCACGGCACCACACTGCAAACAGGCAGACCCTAAATATAAACATAATAAATGATTATATACGTTATAATCACAGTATTCAATGATGGGTCTATCTTAAACGTATTTGGGTAAGCGAGTTATTATAACTATTAGTGATCGTAGTGACTGTAGCTGTCCCCCATATCTATCTTCGGCCAGGAGACGAAAAGTTTGCAAATAGAGATTTGGTATCCGTAATGCCCTGTCCAAAAGGGTGACGTACGGTAAAAAAAATCTACCCATTCAATACTGGTATTATAGTTTATATAGAAACGCCTAACGATAACGACCACAAATCAAACCAACCTTGAGCCTGAAGCGAACTGTTATTCGGAGGAACCGCAAAAATGGAAACTGGAGGCACTTGATGCATCTTAACATGATTTATATTTATTGTAATAAATTGCAGATGGCACAACCCATACACTAAGTGCTTCATAGCTGCCACAGTCGGGTCACCATAGCTAAGCGATGGTTATTCTTTTTTATCACGAAATGCTCTTACTTTACTGTAAAACTGAAAGGCATTTAATCCAAATTACCGCTAGTTTTTACACCTGCAGATACATATGTCGCGAATGCAAATAAAGAAGAAATATATATTTCAAAATTCATTAAAACTAAATAACTAAAACAGCCAATAAACAAATTGATAACCTTCACACACAACCCAGTGTAATACCATATCTCGCTTCTAGCTGCCACCTGATTGGCCTGATAGGATGTAATTTTGTGTCCAGCATACTAATTTCTTGGGAATGTCCGGATATGGTATTGTAAATTTTCTCTTCCACACGTAAATGATCTCTTTTAAAGGATCGCAGTCACTACAAAATCATCGTTTTTCTTCGAGTTTACTTGTATTTAGTAAAGAATAGAGACAAATACTTTACCAAAACCGAATAATTTGAATTCCAACGCAGGGAGTGAACAAGTAGAAAAGTAGTTCTATTTAACTACCGCAGGATCACGAAACGTGTTCATACAGCTGCTTCCCGATCGGGAGTATGCAAATTATTTCAGAAAATATCTGCATATTATATCTTTACACATACTGCAAGGGTCTGCAGGCATATCACTATACGTTTCATAAACCCGCGGTAGTTAAGTAGAACTACTTTTCTACTTGTTCACCCCCTGAGTTGGAATTCAAATTATTCGGTTTTGGTAAAGTATGTTTCTTTATTCTTTACTAAATTCAAGTATACTCGAAGCAAAATGATGATTTTGGAGTGACTGCGATCCTTTAAAAAGGAAGCATATATTGTTTATGCTAAATTGGATTGGGGAAAACCAGATGGAACAACGAATAACAAAATAGGGGTATTTTCGAATGGAACTGGCCATTTTAACAAATCTTATTTGAGTGAACAACTTACTTGAGTATGTTGGCCCGCAAGTGGTGCAGACTCCAATGGATGGTGTTTATTTTCGCCACTTTGACATCCTGAAGAGGATTCCACCTCAACAGTGGAGGCCACACCACTCATAGAATAATCCGAAGAAGAACACTGCAATTTAGTTATTAAATGGACAGCTTGCCCAGTCAGCGGTAGTTTTATCAACTGGTCAACTGTTTAATTGCAATGCGCCCAGATATTCTACATTTTTTATTTATTAAATACACCAAAAGGTGTGCATATTAAATATTAAACACCACTATTAAATATATATTATTATCAAGCATTCCACACGCCAGTGTTCCTTTTTACAGAACAGAAAAACGAAAAGCCAACAAAAAACTTAGTATACAAACCTGTATGCCAGATTTCAGTGAAAATAGTTCAGTGTTGTTATTAGTTGAGTGTTCTTCTTTGACGCTATTGATTATATCCATAATTCTGTCTACATTCTCCGACCGAGCATTCATTGCCACAGCTGAAGAACTGAAGCAAACCTAAAACAAATCTGGAAAATAAACCACGGGCTCAAGGACGGACAAACAAGAATACGCCATACTAATTAGCAATCCCATTTTGTAACTCAATAAGCGCTAACACAAAAAAATGAACTGAAAGCAACTATATCAAACAAACAAGCGAGCGAGTCGAGGCGCAATCGTCTTCTGATTTTCTCCAAAAATTCTCATTATTGATTGAATTCAGTCACAAATAATGACAAAAATTGAAAGTTACGGTAGCTCTTGTGGATTACAACACGAGTAAATTTCAACACACGAAGGAACAAGCTATTTTCTTACTGTAAGTGTAGGTGTAGTCGTGTAGTAACCAAATAAAGCCCGGCCGTTTCTAACTATATACATGTAAACTACTGCGACCGTAGCAAATACAGATGTGCACAGTAACTAATTCAATACGTACTTCAAAATAAAACAAAAACGATCCACTACTGTGAGGAACAATGTATAATGCATAATTAGTGATCCTGACAATTCGTTAATCTGCTTTAGACAGTTTTGTCAAAAAAAGAAAGACGTCAGGCAATTTATCATCTGAAACTCGTAACCTAATGCTCACGGCCGCTGCGGAACAAATTATAAGCGTTGAACCCTGTGTTGAACCAACCTTGAATAAAGGAGTGTGCTCTTGAAGCGGAAAACAATCATTTATTTATTAACACTGAGGAAACTTGGCCTGTGCGCGGCCTACACTGGGGTGGGCCGCCTACATCTCGCCCACACCTCACTCATAAGGGGAAAATGACTATACTATAGGGACTCAAAAACGGTAGGTCGCTTGCGCGCATGATTGGGCCCGGTGTCGGCGGATAAAATACACACAAAAGTTGCAGATCGCCATACTTACGCCCACCACACGCCCACTCTGCGCCGTTGCGCCGCCTACACTGGGCCCCAAATGGGTGGACCGCCACACCTGGGCTCACCTTTTTTTATAGCCCCCCCTGCTAATGTTTCACGTTCAATTTGTCGCGAAATTAAAATGCAGGAGAACTTCCTCTACATTTGGTAGGAGATATTGATAACGGCGGACTATCACTTTTGTCCTAGGCAGTGCGACCTGTTGCTAGGAATGATCTAACAGGTCCAGGAAAAGCAATGGTTCCGTTGGGCCAGATGTCTTAGTAGTTTTTGATAAATATTTGTATAAATGTATTGTCTTTATGCATTAATAACTAGCCACACGTTGCGGCCGGTGTAGGTTAGTTATAGTTCGTTGTTCATTATACTCGAAAAACAAACGTGTTTTATGTGTAAAGGAAAAGCCACGGTCTCACGAAACTTCTACAAAGACGATGAGCAAAAAAGGAGTGCGCTCTGGATGAACGGACCTTGTTTTGCGCCCAAGGCACGGGAAGGTGTATTCAATTCCATCTGGCGCACTTGTGGCGCATGTATCGCGCTCCCTCCGAAACGTATTTTCTGCTGGCGATGCACCTGCGGAGTTTCATCAGTGGGCGGACTGTCAATTGAGTTTACCACCTCTGAAAATGTATGAAACTTTTATTGTTTCAAAATTCTCATACAGAATCGCTTTTTCACGTGCCGTCTTCGGTTTCCTCGGATTCACTAATTGCAAAGAACCGCACTAGTTTGAATATTAGCTACAGGAAGTAAATCACTGTTCAATTGTTAGCTAATCTTCAGTAAATTCTCGAATTCTGCACCCAAAATGGCATTATATGGAAGCTTTTGGTTATTTCCGGCAAAGATTCCCGTAGAACTCTGAAAACACCAACCGGCGAGGGAATCATGGGCGATCCCTCCCTGACCCTAGCCCGAAGACGACGAGCAATTTGTCATACTGGAACTCGTCGCCTGTGCTCAGGACCTCTGCGGAACATGTCATAAGCAAACATTGTATTTGAACTCCTTTGAATAAAGGTAAAAGAACGAGCATCCGATGAACAGCCTTTACTACGGGATAAATTATATATAAAAATAATCGAGCCTGACCCCGTTACCGGAACTCGAGAGTGTTCTTATGAAAGCATTCTGCTGGCGTTTTCTGGGGTATTATGTGAAAGAAACATCACTATTTGCCAGAGAGTAGTGTGTTATATGATCATCCTAATCAGTCACGAGACCAATAAAGAGCGAATTCATTATTCTCTACACTGATTTTACTGTGGAAAACGGTTTAAAAAGTGTGGAAATGACGTTTCGCCACATTTCCCAAAGTTTCCATTTTGAAAAGAAAGCAATACCGTCTCTTTCTATCCCCTTCTCTTCTCTTCTCCTCTCCATCTTCCTTATCTCTCGTTGTCACTTTTTGTCGCTCTCGCTCTATCTCTCTCTCTCTCTCTCTCTCTAATTTTCTCTCACAACATTAGATGGTGATAAATAAAACAGGGATTTTTTCATCTTTATCCGTTCGCCAAAACGAACTCTTCATAAACAAGAATCTTTATAAACAAGACGAGTATTGTGACTAAAAGATAAAACAAGTTTCTCGTGGTTTCTTGCCGGTCAACTCGCTAGATCGCTGCACTGTTATGGCGTAAAATGGACATCACCACTCACCCTCTACGCCAAGCTGCTATCCTATCTAACCTTTCTTTGAGTATAAATATGCTTACAAACCTTAGCTGGTAGTCATATACTGCTTATAGACGGTCTGTGAATGCTCAGGTAAAATGTTCGACTTTTGTTTTTGTCTTATTCAGTTCCTCGTCATTGAATTGACTTGTGATACATGATACTTGAAAAACAACATCCAAACTATTAGATTAAGTAAAACTATTAAGTGTACATATGTTATACGGATAAACTGTAACGGAACGAATCAAACCCCAATTTTTGTTGAAAAAATCTCAAATACGACCGAGTTAGGTCAAAATTTCCCCAAAAGAGAACAACTTATTGGTTTCATTTTTCAATTTTTTCATACGTAATGGTGCAAAGGTGAAAAAAATAAGGATAGGGATAAAAGTTCTCGATTTCAAAAGCGAACGTCATTTCAGGAAAGAAATCGTAAAGAAAAAGAGATGACATAAAACTACACTAATTAATAAAAGATGAAACTCCGCCCCATTTTGAAACTATATCTACTTCGTATGCTGCAGTGCTTATTCATCAGCCTATTTTAGCATTCTATCACAACCCTAACCTCTTATGGTGATGTCTGCATGTAAAAATGTACCTTCGTCCAGTTACAATCGAATTATTTAATCAAAGGATCAATTTGTTATTAATATATTCACTTTCAGAGAAATGCACACTTTATCCACAATAATCGTACTGCTGGCATTGTTTCTTACCGTAGTACATTCACAAGGTACTGTCTTCATTACAGTATATTTTAAATAGTTAGTTTTCCGTAAGTCGTCTACTTCTACGGTAGATAACTTATTTACCTATTTACGGACGGCTCACGAGAATTAGGTGTTCATTTGAAAGATGATGGTGTCAGCTTCCTATAAACATGCTTTATAAAGCTCACTCTTTTATTTGGAGGGAATAAATCAACATAAAGCTTTGAATTCTATCAATATTATTTATCGTATTAGATCGCTGACTCTAGAAAAACGGAGGCAAGATTATCTATTTAATTAATATTCTTTGTTTAGGTTTCGGTTTCATGCCAATGATGGGCATGGGAATGATGAGGTAAGACTTTGTGATTTCTATAGCATTTTTCGAAATTATTTCCACACCGCACAGTCAGTTTCACAGTAGTTTGGTCCCGTTCAACTCACAAGCAGAAGCATAGGTTTTTGAGAAGCATCGGTTATAGATACGAATTCACAGAATAAGACATCATAAACGCTAGTCGATCGACGTCTCAATACTAATGTGAACGTTCTTTAGGGGCGGCGGATTCGGACGCGGTGGATTCGGTCGCGGTGGATTTGGTCGCGGCGGATTCGGACGCGGTGGATTCGGTCGCGGTGGATTTGGTCGCGGTGGATTCGGACGCGGTGGATTCGGTCGCGGTGGATTCGGTCGCGGTGGATTTGGTCGCGGCGGATTTGGCCGTGGAGGATTTGGACGCGGAGGATTTGGACGCGGAGGATTTGGACGCGGTAAGATATTTTAAAGCAACGCGGAAAAAATGTGTGCTGACCAAAGTTCATGCCAAGGGTTCGCAGGCGTGCGTAATAGGTCTACAATGTGAAACTTGGCGTGCAAGCGTCAACGCTACGGCGTGAAAAAAGTGGCGCGCCGTTGGATTCCGGCGTGCAAATTGCACGCCGTAAACACGCCAATTCGCTTCGGGCTTTTGGCTTGGTATTGGCGGGCAAGTTGCACGCCATATCAATTTCGCGTGCATTTTTGCGCGCCACTACGTTGCCAGATGCACTTTGCACGCCAATTACACGCCGCTTGCACGCCAAGTTTCGCATTTCATGGAATCCCACGAAACTTCCAAGTGCCATGTTTTCTGTAAGCCTCATGCTTCGTCGGCTCGTTATCGACTTACCACGGGAATTTTTATATGTAGGTAATTAAACTTTCATTCTTTTCAGGCATGTTTGGATAAACTCAATCACGTCGCCTAGATGCATAATATAAATAATAATAAATATTTCAATCGAGTGTATTTAAATGGCAATGTTTGTATTACTGTATTTGTGTAGAATACCTCCACTGTATTTGTGTCAAACCACAGGCCATACGCAATGTATTGCAACCTGCAATTTGCTGCTACCGTACGCTCGTGAAATCCACTAGTAGTGTAGTGAGACGTGGTCAAAGCTATAAAATAGTGAATTAGCTGGAATTCATATTGTACTAGATAGACTGCTTCCAGAGGATTTCCTCTAATATTTTGTTTCCATTTGCTAGTATAATTTTGAGACGTAAATACCAGAGCCATGGTCGGTCGAAAAGCAACATAGCTTGAAAGTGCGACAGTTCGGACCACACACAGCGGTTAATAGAAATGACCGCGTGCACAATTCACCACACAACAAAGAGCTTCTAGGGTCACAACCAGTTTCTTTGATGAAGCCGCAAATGATGACATAATTTGTCAGCTAACAACACACAATTTTGCTAACAAACAAACAAATCTACCCTCCCAGATGTGCTCACTTCATACATCGTTTTCCCCACAGGTAACGACAATCACAAAAACCACAAAATTCATTCACCAAAAACTTTATTAAGGTAAAATTATAAAATCTCTCTAATCTACAAACTACAAATTGGATATCAACCAATATGGGACACGTCACCTACCACTGCTTAACCGTATAGTAAACGAGGATTCACAAGACACAATAGTACATTCAAATGCCTTGTAATTACGAAGAATATAGCAACCACCAGGACAAGTACATACAAAGAATAGACATAAAACAGTGCTTAGTTAGGATAGGTAACAACCATTGGATTGTATTTACTTGGGTCCAAGCATGTTCTCGGGACGAACCCATTCCTTGAACTGTTCCTCGGTGAGGATGCCTAAATACATGATTTTGAAGAAAAACTTCTCACTCCCGGTTCACGTAATTTGCATTGCATCTGATGGGCCCTCCTCATGGGTCATTTTCAATATCATCCATTGTGTTGAACATTTTATATAATTAATTCTAATAAATATTTCTATTAATTGTATCCTGACAGTTAGTTACGAAATCAAATATTACTACATCACGCGCATCACCGCTGAAACGCCCCACTACATTAAATTAAAAACATTTTACAGTCTATCCCCATTTAAATAACACTGACCAAGTTTGATAGCCTCCTCCATGAGAGTGGTTCCATTCTTGTGTGCTGTCTTCGCAATCTTGGCAGCATTATCATATCCAATATGGGGATTCAGAGCGGTAACCAACATCAGGGACTCACGCATGATCTACAAGGAGTAACTCTTAACTCTACATAACTGAACTACAGATAGGTCTAGGTTTGAGAGTAACTACAGGTATACTACAGGCAGGTCTACGTCTAGATCTTGCATTTATTGCGAGAAAATTATCGTATACAATTGGAGGAGATGAGATAGCAAACTAAGGATTGATATATAAATATCGTAGGCAAGCGGAACGTTAAAATTCAAGCGCCCCTCTCACTTGTTTGGCCGTACATAGACCCCTATTCACTTATCGCTCGAAAGAATACACTTAATTGGGACACTTCAACAAAACGAAAGTTTATTGACGGGAAATAATCTATTCACTGAACATCACAACGTGAGTGCACGTACACTTCCTTTGAAAACCACCATCCAAACACCCTACCTTTGCAATATTCTCTCGGTTGGCCTCGATTCCCTCAACGCAGTGTTCGGTGAATGAGACAGCAGAGTCGGCGAGAAGTCTGGTGGATTGAAGAACACTCTTCACCATCATCGGCTTGAACACGTTCAACTCAAAGTGACCATTCGATCCACCCACAGTAACGGCAACCTACAACACAAATATTGCAACTCAATTAGCATATCACCACATCATATTCTTCTTATTCGAGATCATTCTCTTAGTTTGAGAGAACGCCAATCAGAACCACTCAAGAACGAATTACAATAGGGACATCAAAAATAATAATTAGGTTCTCTTCCATCAACTATATGGTGGATATAAGAAAAAAAACGATATTCTCGTAAATAATTAATGGACAGAAAAGTTGAATCCAAATGCACCTTCTGCATGTATTAACTATTAACACTATGAAAATTGACAAAATTATAGAACAGAACCACGGAATTTTTGCACAGTGACCTGATACAGTACAACCAAGACGATGTGACCAGAAATAAGGAGCTAATACGTAAGGCTACAGAGGAGAGTAGGAAAGTAATGATTCGCAGATGAGTTGCATAGAATACGCTCTGAAAGAGTTCACGAAAATGTTTTCACCTAGCGCGTAATAAATAAACACCGCTCAAAAAGACGATTCGCATAAGCAAGGCACAATAGTACCACTAAAGAGGCAATTCGGAATACGATGAACTGGATGAAGGGCGAATTACAAAACGTAAAAAAATCCAACCAACCTGGTTTCCGATGACCTGGGCAGCCACCATGGTGATTGCCTCACACTGAGTCGGGTTCACCTTTCCGGGCATAATAGAACTGCCGGGCTCGTTCTCGGGCAGTGAGAGCTCACCAAGACCACATCTGAAACCGATATCTATCTATCTCGTTATGTTGTTTGATAGAACTAGTTAAATATTTAAATATTTGTTAACACGTAAAATGTGTGCACCAATATGATGAAAGTTTGTTGCGGGCTAAAAGCGTAGCATGAGTTAATATTTCGACTGAAAAGTAGTGATGCTACATCTTAACACTAAACACATACACACACAACACAGCGATAGTAAGCTACGAAAAATAACAGCTTACGTGGCAAGGCTACAATAAACATTGAATGTAATGTCTAAATTGTGAGGTTATAGGTTACAGTTGTTTGCATGGCCAAGTAAATCAGTGATTTATCAAAAAAAGTCCCTGATTAGTAAATTTCAAGTCGTAAGTATAGACCGATACCGATCCTTACCGGGGTCCCGATCCCAAAAAGCGAATGTCATTTCCAATCTTCATAAATGAAACGGCAAGCACATTCAGAGCACCGTGCACCTAAATAGAGAGAGAATAGGAATAAAACCTACTACAACACAGAAAGCAAGGAATCAGGGTGATAAGAAAAAGAAGGATAATCAACTTAAATTGAATAGTTATATCTTATTTTAATAACAGACCCCGACATACAAAAAAGAATCGCGGAACTGAATTTATTTATAGATTAGCATATCAACGAAGGTCTACTATTGAATAAATGGTTACGAAGAAGAATTAAAATGATATTGAGATAAAAGCATCATTCATAAACTTATACTTACCTCAACAAGGGAATCATGAGCAGCAAGAGCCTCAAATTTGTTGGGAGCAGTCACGAAGGGAAGACCGGTCAACTCAGAAACAGTCCTGCAAATGGGTGCAATAAAAGGATTAAAGCTGCTCGGAAATAGGCAAATGATAAAGACATATCGATTGACTAACTCGACATTAGAATATGATGGTCCATAATTTTTTTCCACCTCTACAAGACGCCAGAAGGCGTAACCCAAACTATGATAGCGCTATCGCCTATCGCACTGCACTAACAAAGAAAAATAGGAGATGAATGAGTTCAAAGGATATTCTTACTGATTAAACTTTTAGCCGTGTATAAACTGGTTGTCAGGCTCACAAAAAGCACTTATGCGTCTGTGTCGTACTACAATCATTCCATACCATACAAAAACCCGCTTACCTAGAAGTAACCTAAAGGAATTTGCTACAAAAACGAATAACAGAACATATGAGAGAATCGTATAATAGTCTTCACTCACTTGGCAACCTTTTCGGCGAATCCCTTTCGAGTGTTGAGTCCAGTTCCCACAGCAGTTCCACCGGCGGCCAACTCATACAGACGGGGCAGAGTGGACTCGACGCGAGCAATTCCATTGTCAATCTACAATACTTCGTATTATCATAAATACGAACAAACAAAAGAAGAGAAAAAGAACTGTGGAGTTGATGAATGGGTTAAAACGATAAAACGGATCATTATCAGAAATCAGCAAAGATCGCAAACAGATTACAACACAGTTTTTAAAAATATAATGAAAACAATATTACAAAGTCATACTCAAGCATCTTTAATACGAGTGAAAGGTTTTGAACATAAATATGACGAAATTCACCTGCTGCACATAGGCGGAAAACTCCTGTCCAAGAGTGAGTGGGACTGCGTCTTGTGTGTGGGTACGACCAATCTGAAATGCAACACTGTTCCACTTCAAGTCTTCATGACATACTACGCTGATAATAATGATCCCTTCCCTGGAACTTTACATTTCATAGAAAAATAGAAAAGAAAGCCGCAATGAAATAATAATATCAGCTGCTCTGCGGTCTATAATTATCAACGGACAATGTTGTACACCACCCATCGTATATTAACTCGAATAGAACAATACGATTGACGATAAGAAGCGGCAAAGGAAAAAAACGTGAAAAGGCGAGCGTCAAGTAAACGATGTTTTAATGTTGGATTCCCAATGACTATTATTGACTATATTGCATAAATGGAAGTGGAAATAGACGATTTCTGTGATTAGGTATCTGGATAGAATACCTTAATGATATCCTTGAACTCCTCTGCTTTCTTGTGCAGAGAGTTGCGCAGCAGCTTCAGCGCAGGAAGCAGGCGAGAATTGATCTAAAGAATTAGTAACTTACAAAGTATGGATATAACAAATAACAACTAAAACGTGATTCACCAAATTCAGCATAGCAGTTTATTGATGGATGAATGAATTGCGTAACCGAGCCAAGGTTATTAAACCCTTAATAATTACATACCAGGGTTAGGGCATAAACCTCGCCGGTGAGTCCGAAGGTGCTACGCCAAATCAATTCTATTATTCTATTTATGATAGGTTTGTTACTGAAATAATCCTCGTACCATCCCCGAAGTTCGCATAGTATATATAATATTCTAAGCGCGGAGATGGTTTGCAGGTGAGGGCGGCCTGCTTAGGCTATGTAACATGCATACTATGCAAATATCCGCTCATAGCTTTCTTTAGATCGAAAGATTCTATGAGAAAGAAATCCAACTTAAAATCACCAACCTCTCTGGCAACGGCAATATGCATAGCTGTGGGGAATGTATCGTTACTTGACTGGGACATGTTGACGTGATCGTTGGGATGGACTGGTGTCTTGGAACCAAGTTCACCGCCAAGGATCTCGATTCCACGGTTGGAGATAACCTAAGAATAAGAATATTAGATTAGGGAAGGATGAGCTAAGGGCGCGTTCGGGATTGATTTTCCGAAAGGAAACCCGGCCAAATCCTCGTTCGGGATGGACTTTTTGGAAACGTTCCAATGCTCGGAGAAAACAAAAAATACAGTATGAATTAGCTTGTGAAAAAAGTTTCCCGCGCATATTTTTCAAATACGCTAATTCATACTGTATTTTTTTTTTCTCCAAGCATTGGAACGTTTCCAAAATGTCCATCCCGAACGAGGATTTGGTCGAGTTTCCTTTCGGAAAATCAATCCCGAACGCGCCCTAACTTTAATGACGGGCAAACATAAACCACACAAGATGTCAAGAATGAGACATCGAATGGGATCGCATAAAGACACTTAAGGCGAAATACCGGCCGGTTTCTGAAACGCATCGTGGAAAACTGTTTTTTTTTTAAATTTGTTTTACGCTTCAAGAGCGTGCACCTTGATTCAAGGGAGTTCAAAGTACAAATCGTGCGTATATATGCTAAGTTGCTCGAAGTTAGCTCGATTTTTTTATTCTAATTCATGTTCATTTGCATAAGAATGCAAGTGCATTCGGCGGCTTTCAAAAACCGGCCAGTATTGCGCTTTGAATGCGAAAAGCCTAATGCTACGCTACGAGTGAAGAACACTAATAAGGAAACTGGAAATACGAACACACTACATACTAAAATGATACCTCATTGACGTTCATGTTTGACTGTGTTCCAGATCCAGTCTGCCATGTAACCAGGGGGAAATGGTCATCCAACTTTCCCGAGATAACCTCATCTGAAAACATCAGCATGTTTTTGTATTCGAATATAATGATGGTGACCGATTGTCAAATATCAACTTCGCTCGAAGGATTCTTCTTTGACTACAGGACAAATGCGCAAAATTAGGAAGATAACAACATGGTGCCGTTTTTTCTTAGAAATTGGGTCACGAAACGATTCAACTTGTTTTTTTGTGTGTGGCATAATTGATTATATAATCTGGTACTCTTGATCTTTTTATTGATTTTATTTCTTAGCAAAACAAATGTTCATGGAATGCGACTATTTTCACAACAGTTTCTTATTTGTTGATATAAAAATACAAAATGACAACGCTGTAACGAACCGGCCGCTTGACAAATAACATCCTTGATCTTCTTGTCGAGTCCGTATTCAGAATTGACGATGGCAGCAGCCTTCTTTAGAATTCCAAAAGCGTGGATCACGGGGAGTGGCATACGCTCTTCAGGTCCTCCAATTTTGAAGTTCATCTGGGAACTAAAAATGCATATTATTCGTATGCACCAGTGCCAAACCGCCAAGACAGAAGTGTGTCTGCAGCACTTTATGAGGACTGGTGAATTACCGAGTTATTATAAGAGCTTAGACTTATGAATTGTTCAACGACGCACTTACCGAGCTGTCTGTGCTCCATAGTATTTGTCGGACGGGACTTTCAGCTCTCCGAAAGTATCTCTCTCAACTCGGAAACTGGCGGCCATGGCTGGACGACTGTGGTGAAGAAAGCGTAGTCCAACAGCGGTTGCCTGGGGTGCACGATTGAGAATTGTGCGCGCAGCGATCATCTTTGTGCCAATCAAGCAAAAGGGGACGGGGTCAAAGGACTAGAAGAAGTCAGGAGAGATCTCCGCCAGCGGAGTACGTGCAAAAGTGCAAGAAAGCGGCGAAAGAACAGCCAGTCTACGACGGAAAATCGCCGCGCGGCGGCCATTTTCAGTCGCAGCCGTCTACCGTATACGCAAGCGTGGGCACAATTTATTCGTTACGGGAACCCAAAGACAAAAAGAGCGAACTGAAAATATTTAAATTTGGCTAAAACTCCACTTTATTATGCAGCCAATGTACCGTACATGATAGAATTTTAAAGTTGAAAATGCACGCAAAACGCATTTCTTTTCAAGTACGGTAGTTTGTCCAATTCATGACCAAACTTTGGAGAATCCTGTGATTATTTCATTTCAGCCAGCCAGTACAGTGATTTTATTGTTTTCTTTTTGTAAATTTTATTTTCTGTTCTTTATCCGTTTGTTCCGAATTTGCCCAGGTCTCTCTCGGTTTTTATGCGCGTGTTTAAGTATCGTGTCTCATCTCTTTTGTTGCTTGTTTTTGTATTTTTTCATTTTAGACAAAAAAAAAAGATTTTTATATGGGTGAACCTCCCATAGTTTCCTTTCCGTCATGGGTCGGTGATGTGATAGTGGATGGTTATAAACAAAAAGGCGTATCCGGATTGTTCCATTGGCAGGATTCTCTTCTACAAAGTGTGTTTATGAGGTATTCGAGAGCAAACGGGACCCTGGATTCTACATGCTTAAGTCTATGTGTGATGATTGTATGTCTGAATAAAGTGGTATTCACAAATATTCACAAATTTAATTATTGCGCCTGTATTAGATGTTGTTTTAAATGCTTGAAATGGTTTTTCTTTTTAATTGCATGGTGTAAATTGTTGTAATTTTTAGTTGCATATCGTCACAAGTCAAATGTCGCTTACTCAGCCCCAACCAGTGCCGGAAAAAGTCTAGTTGCTGAATTATTGGCTTATAAAACCGCTACAGATGGAAAGAAGGTGTGATTTTATATTGTATTGACATCACTCCTTTTCAGCTTGTTCCTTATTTCTTTTTAATTTTTATGAAAATGCGCACATGCCCATGATGTTGCTTACGAAGTCGTATCTCTTTTCAGGTTCTATTCATTCTTCCCTACATTTCTGTCGCTAGAGAAAAGTATATTCATCTTCAAGTATGTTTTTCTACAAAAATGAATGCAATACAAAATATTCTCACAAAAAGTCTCGGTTCCTTGATTGAGTTTCTGCTTTCTGCACAATATTTTGTCCTCTAGTTTCCATTTATAGTCCACCATCAATCAATACTAGTTCTACTCCTAAGCTGTTTAGAAATTATGGTCTCTTGTGGATCTTCCAGTGGCTGGATTTATGGGGCATCATTCGTCACAAACGAGGGACTGGATGGTATCTATCATTTTCATTAATACTATGTTTTGATAATACATAATATCAGTATAGGGTTGGAACTATGCCCATAGTATGCCCAGATGCGTAACATATAATTCATACTTACTTGGGATCAAACTACATTAGCTAGGCACTTTAGCTCTTTCCATGCTAATTATCGCCTTGCGCTCAACTTTATGTTTTTATTCCCAGAATGAGCTCGTTTTCAGAAGATATCTAAGGTACCCCTCATAAGTCCCATTTAGTGTGCTGTCTGTACGATGGAAAAGGCAAACTCTCTTGTCAACAGGATGATACTGGATGACTCCATATCAGACATAGGTTGGTTCCTGTCATTTTATTCTTGGTCTTTTTTTGTTGCGTGTTGTGTGCGATTTTAAAAAATTTTAAAATTTGTTTTACGCTTCAAGAGCGTGCACCTTTATTCAAGGGTGACAGTACAGATTCAATGTTTGCTTATGACATGTTCCGCAGAGGTCCTGAGCAGTAGGCGATTAGATTATCAGTGCATGTGTTGTACCTAGATAATACTGAAGTGTCGTGGTTATAAATCCCATTCCATGCATAAATGAATGAAGTAGAGGTGCAGATACCATATTTACCACTCCGATTCCCTCGGAGAAATAGTCGAATAGTCCCTGGGGACAGAAAATAACATTCTAATGTGAGACACACAGAAAAAAGACGTCGAATTCCCCATGGGGGAAGTGAGTGGTGAATATGGCCTCTGGTTCTGGTCTGCGACCGGCACACGCTGCACGGGAAACGATCCCTGAAATCATGTACATTTACAATTTCAGCCACTAAAGGGATTCTGAACTAATCCTGAGGTGCTTACAACACGACTACACTTGCAAAGACGTGGTCTAGTGTTGTAATCACATTTCCATATTTAGGTCTTGTAGTCATTGACGAAATGCACATGATTTCTGATGGAAGCCGTGGTGGAACGCTGGAATATTTCGTGTCCAAACTGTTATTTCTTCAAGAATCTTTGAAAACTCTCCGGCTTCTGGGAATGTCTGCAACTTTGAGTAGAAAGCAAGAGGTGATTTTTTTCAACCATAATTTTGCAATTGTATCCTGCGGGACTGACCGGGAGGGTAATTTTGAATGAGATTTTATGGAGATTGATTAGTGTTAGCTTTTCCTTTTTATCTATTTTCTATGTATTGTATTAATAATATTAAGTAGGTTATGATATTATGTTGCGTACAATAGTCCTATCATTAATCTTGAGTGTGCTGAGTACAGTGCATTAATTAGTTCAGGTTGAGAAGTGGTTCAGATCGGATCTTTTCGAAACCGATTTCCGGCCTATCCAGCTAACGGAGACCATTCTCGTGGAGGTATTTCTTTGGTCAATTATCTAGACTTCTTCTAAAGATTATTATGTTCTGTTATATATTATTTCCTGGGTATAATTGTTAAGTTCCTTTTGTGTTAAGGATGAGATAATCGAAATGTACTCCATGAATCGCCTTCGTTCCATTGCCGGTGAAAATACATATGAAGGGGATTCAGATAGAATTATTGGGTGAGAAACAGTTGTTATCTTTTGTGTTCATCCTCGTTTCTCGTGGTTTGCAACTGTTTGACTCGAGTATACCTTTTTTATTGTATTCATCATTATTATTGTTACTTTGCGCATTCTGACGTAAAGTACGGAACGAGTTTTAGTGAAATGTTTCATGTGATAATGAAAAGGGTAGCGATAGGGTTGGTTGTAGTCGATCACTTCCTAATGGTGTTTCCGTGTATGCGATTCGCACTTGCGAAAATGACAAACCGCTGTCCACGTTCAAGTAATTTTACAAGCATGTCAACTGCCTACCGTAACCCATGCGAATCGCACGTTTGACGTGGTCCTGCAGCGAAAGTGTATCAGATCCATACTATTTGAAATAGATCTATACTAGATTCAAAATCGCTGCGGGACCTTGTCATTTACATCGCTTCGAACATGGACAGGCATTTGTCATTTTCGCAAGTGCGAATCGCATACATGGAAACCCATAAGTAATAGTTTTGCAGTATACATAATGTTTCCATATATTTAGGCGAAGTAATTTATTTCTGTTCTAGGTTATCTGTGGAGTCGATTACTTCTGGAGCGTTGACTCTAGTTTTCTGTTCTTCAAAGGCTGACGTGGAAAAGGTAAATCTTTCTTGAAAAATATAAAAGTTAGTTATTGAACTTTGATGTCTGTATTGTTGTTTAGTCAGTAGTACCTCGATATTAGTTTGCGCAAGGACCGTTTTGGAATTTGGAAAGTGTGTTGTGTCGTGATTGTCTTTAATTCCTAGTCCTCATACCGTACCATTACGAACGACTCTCATTTATGAATTCGCCCGATTTAAAGAGCCGAAAATAAATCAACTAATTTTTAGATAGCGAAAGATATTGCTCGAACCGTGGCTATTCATTTGCCCCGTCGAGTTGATCTGCAGGTACTTTCACTGTTGTAAAATTGAAAACAGCTAGTTGTTGTCAGTTGTCAGTCATTAGGGGTCCCTGGTTTACTTCCCATGATTTTGATTGTATTGTAACCGTATTCAGACCATACTATTTTCTTATAGAAATGAAACTAAATAGATACATTCAGACGAACAGTAATGCAAAGTAATAAAGATAAAACATAAGAGTATGTATCATTTCCTGTGTCTATTTCCAGGATCAAATTGACCGAACTGGCTTACTGGAATTGAAGGTGGAACTTGAACGATTGGGACCAATCGATAAGGAATTATGTAGAACATTACCTCGTGGTATTGGATTTCATCACGCAGGTTTGTATTAATCCGTTATCACTTTTCACCTACTGTTATGTCGTATGTAGACGGCATGTACTCTCCCTTGTCGTTTATGTCTTATGGACAATCAGGACAATGTGATTTCGACATTTAGATTTACATTTAAAGGGACAGGCCCATCAAAGTAAACCTATATTTACGATACGTCCATAGTGACTATCAAGCATTTTTATTACAATATATGCAAACTAAATTTCACATTTATTTGCCATGGGAAACTTTTTTCCGATGCGCTCAGATCAAATGTATACCGTAAAGCCGCAAATATCCTTGTCGTCAATGCAAATTTATCGTGAAATTATAATGCGATTAAAATTTGCATATATAGCGTTGAAATCTGCAGTTTTATGGTATACATATGCGTGGAGCGCATTGGAAAAAAGTTGTCTAGGGCGAATAATGGTGAAATTTAGTTTGTATATATTGTAATAAAAATGCTTGATAGTCATTATGAACGTATCGTAAATATAGGTTTATTTTGATGGGCCTGTCCCTTTAAAGCGAAATTGCGAAATACCGGCCGGTTTTTGAAACGCATCGTGGACAACAGAATTCTTACGTGTTTATGCTAATTTACTCGAATTTAGCTGTATTTGTTTTATTCTGCTTTATGGTCATTTTCATACGCCGCATAAGAATGCTGGTGTTCTCGATGTGTTTCAAAAACCGGCCGGTATTTCACTTTAAATTCATCTTTACTAAAAGTTTTATTCTCTGGAATCCGGATAGCCGATAGCCCCCGTTTTCGGTTTTGCTGAAATTTGTTTCTGTTTAGGTTTAACGTCCGAGGAGCGCGAATGTATTGAGAATGCTTTTCGAAAGGGAGTAATCAGAATATTAGTGACTACTTCCACTTTATCTTCAGGTAATATTTATAGCTTATGTATGTTGATTTCAAGGCACGTTGACCTTTTCAACCAGTTCCTTGGTATAGTATACTATTAATTTACCGATAATTTTAATTTTGAATAAGTGTATTTTTTTTATAAAACTACTATATTGGAACGGGTGGACCGGCTTCCAACTTGCAGGTGTGAACTTGCCTGCCAAGAGAGTATTAATCCGCGCCCAGGTTCGTGGCCCTGCAGCAATCAATAGTACAACATATAGACAAATGGCTGGCCGGGCGGGTCGCATGGGACAGACAGAAAGTGGTAAGTTACCGTTTGCATATTGTTTAATTGTGTTGAAGAGTTGAAGGTTTGGATTTTGGGGGTAGGTATGCGTTTTTGATGTTGTTTAGTTTAAAGTATTTCTTTGTCGGCGTTGTGTGTGTGGCTTGTATCCCTCATTATATCAAGTATTTGTCGCTTTTGATGGCTTCCGCTATGTGCTAAACCCTCTCTTGTGAGGTGAATCGCGCACTTGACGCCTTTTCTAATTGGCACAGTTAGAGAGCCCAAGTGCGCGCTCTGTCCTACTTGATTGCTTTCTATGATCGTAGACTTGTTACCGTAGTTTTGAGAGTGGGAGGAGCGACTACGGTAACGCGATGTTGCTACGTTTGGTTAGTGTTCATAATAGTACTTTTTTTGCTCAATTGAGTTTGTCAGCTGGTCAGCTCGTGATTGAGAATGAATATTCAAATTTTTTATCCGCAACCGAAATTCGAAAAGTATTTACAAACAAGAAGGGTGAGAAATGAATTAAACATTAGAAAATACTTAGAACAACTAACTGAAAGAACACAAGGAGAGTAATAACAAGTTACCCATTATCAGTATGATTTGTACAATGGAAATGGAAGCAAAGAAATTTATAAAGAAGACATCGAAATTCTTGTGTGACGTAATTTTGACATTTTCCTTTAGGATAACAAGCAAAATACAAAATAGAACAAGGATGTTAACTGATCTGTGGTTTGCGCTTAATTTCTGCTATAATCTGCACTTTCGATTAGGGTCCTTTTAACCCAAACCAATTACGTGCTTTGATAGAGTTTAGGGTTGGTTGGCAGTGTGAAGTTTGTATTCAGTGAATCCATGGATCCTGAATTTGGAATTGATTGAGAATTTGACTTTATATGGAAACATGGCACATGACTTCATAATGTTTCACACTAAAGTTTTACTACGGTGTGATCTACCGTATACTTGATAGTGTTCATAAATTGTTACCTTGACTCATGAGATCGGCATAAGCTTGCATCTGCGAGTGGTGCGATGAGTGTAATTGGCTCAAGTTGTGCATCAACGTGAAGTTTTGTTGTTGTTGTTGGTGGTGTTGAGCTTGCTAAACTTTTCATATTTTGCGAAATTCAGAGTTTGATATGGGTCGTGTAGGGACTTGAATCTTTGAGACATTAGGGGTTTAGTGTTTAATTCTGATTATTATGCTCAGCCCACCTGCATTTCTTGCATTGACTGGTGGTTTCCGTTGCTTGAACTGTGCATTATCGTTGATAGCGTTGTCATTGTCATATTGTTCCGATTTGAAGTGATACTGGGCGATATTGAGCGACCCAAACCTTGAATAGACATATAGATTAGAATGTAAGGATGAGGCTATAGGCTAATCATAACAATAAATAGTAGATAACACTGATAACAGTAAAACGGAAGTAAACTTTGTGCGTTAGAGTCCTGCCCGATGAAAGCTGGTGTTTGGAATGTGAATTGAGTGTGAAACCAACCTTCCTCTGATTCAGAATCAGAAGCATCGCTGACTTTCTCAACTGCGTCCAAATGCGCGGCCGCTTCAATAGACTTTTTGTGCATTCCTGAAAAAACCGTTGATTAGTTTCTCTTTTTCTGTGTCTCCATTTTTGTTGTTTATTGGGAATTCATCATTCATATATAAGAGTAATCTTTCCAATAGTTCTGCCTATCGGTATTCGGTATACTATTCCGCCAAATATTTTACTGTAAACTAAACTACGAATATATAATCTCTGCGGACTGCAGACCTGCAGACTCTAAGAAACGTCTTAATTGCGCGAATTATTTTTGTTCGCGCTCAACAGTTACTTGTATTGTGATCATTGTTCTCGTTGAAGGTTTTATTGTACTGTACGAGTCGTTATGTGTTAGCATGACCTTATATCGTAGACTGCGCACGCATTCAATTGCCAGTCGACTTACAGTAATTATCGGTTAATCGTGCGCGCTCACTAATTATGATACTGGATCTTATAATTTGTGAGACGAGACAATTACACCGTTTTATAATGGCAATATTGGTTTTTTGTTTTAGTGGGGAATTAAGCTAGTAAGCTTCTAATTTGTATGTCATAGTTTGAATTGGAATGCGCCATGAAATATGATCCTTTCTGTTGCTGGGATGCTCAATTTGGTTTTGGTTTTGCCGAACAAATGTGGGAAATTAATGTTGCCACTCTGTTAGGAGGAGAGATCGGGTGTCCTCGTGTTTACTTACGCAGACGACTTCGATTGAATCATTGAATGCTTAAAAATTAGACGTTGGTTCATCTGATATTAGACGTTGGTTCATCTGATGAACCAACGTCTAATTTTATTTGTAAATAAATAAAGATTTATTGATTATATTCAAAGTACATTTTTTCTCGTAAATACAAGTCTATTATACAAAATACAAGCTATTTTGTATAATAGACCAGACCTGCAGACTCTAAGAAACATATCAGCTTCAGATGAAAGTGTGAAGAGCAAATTATTTTATAAAAATCGTTCGATAGGAATGCCATCCATGGCATGTCATTAATTAGTCCGTTATGACAAGCGCGCGGCTACTAAGCTAGATGATTTTGTTGCCGCCAATGCCGCCCTTGTAGATGAGGACTCAAGAGTTGTTGCGCAACCGTTTATGTTTTTTTTAATGGTTGGTAGATAAATTACTATATTGTAAGTTCAAATGTATATTCGTGTCATGACGTCTAACGTTGTAAGTGTTTGAAGAGGAAAGTTATCTAAAATGTTTTCGAAAAAAAGTGATATTCAAATTGTACAAACAGCTGAACCAGCTTGACGTGAGTAACTACCGTACCTATTAATTACTTTAGTAAACCTAATCTCATTACAATTCCCATGCAGACATTTGGAGTTTGCGTCACAATAGAATGTGGTTAGGGTAGGGTTACTGTATTAGAGTAGTGTAAGTGTCCTTGCGTGCTACCAGCTGGTCTCGTTTCGTGTGTGTGAGACCTTGTTGCATGTTCTCAAATTATGTTGTGCAATTGGATAATGATAGGGAACCCTATTGTCCCCAGGGAGAAATAACACCAACTAGAGCATTTAGGTACGAGACGAAAATTAGACAAGGAGATAGTGATCTGGAGGCATTTACATGTGTTAGTTATTATATTTTGTAAGGACAATGTGCAGAGGTATAGTATTGCTATTGCTAAACGGCAAGATCTCTTCATATTTTGTATTTGGATAGGTATACTTCGGCGTTTGTGAGTTTGAGTGGTGTTAAAGTTTGGATTAATTAATTAGTCATTGTTGGTGCTTTCATTATGTCGTAAATTGACGGGAAAGCAGGCAAATGGTGGCAATTAGAAGGGTGTTTTAATTGTTGACATTCTGGGAGTTTGTGTGAATGCACCATGAAGAATTATTTGTTGGAAACTTTTGAGAAATCGAAAATAGTGAAACTCATTTTGAGTTAGATGCCTTTTAGTGTATACGTGTAGGTTCTAGATATGGTTGGAGAAGGTAGTGATAGGTAGTGTGAAAGAAGTATTTTGGTCCTCTTATCAAACTGTATGAATGTTTAAAAAAGATAAGGAAGCTAATTAGACATGTTGTTATTAATTCTTGAATTGACTAACCGAGTAACCATGGTGCGGCTGATTGGTTGGGATCCCCGGTCTCTGCACTCTTTGTAATTGTGTCCGGAAGCGGGAGTGAGTGCCGCACCATCGCCCCGTACAAGCCGTACTCGGCCATGATCGTGCTCTTTCCCCAAGTTTTCTCAGTTTTCCGCCATTTCGCACGTCGGTTTTGGAACCACACCTGAATAAATTAGTTTACTTTGTGGATTTTCGATACCTTTTGTTTAGACGATGGGAACGGGTGACTCCGAACGTTTGCAAACTTACTTTATATACAAAGAAAAGTTGCAGAGTAGTTCACTTAGGCTAATTTTTGTTTTATTTTGTTCGGAGTGCAAAAAACGATGATGTTCTTCAATCCATGACAGTGACCTAATTAGAAGTTGTGGTCTATTTTGCCCCATTTTGTGTCCCAGTTCAGGCCTCTAGAGAGCCTTTTGATGGTCGACTTTTTCGCTTCTTAAACGAGGCGAGACGGGCACAGTTTATTAGCTAAAGTGGCTCTTGTTACAAGTGTTTGAACTTGTATTCAGGGACAAACTGGGTAGATTAGTAGTGAAATGTAAATATGTTATATTCTAATTCTAACAATAAAGAGGCTGGGTGCTGGAAAAACTAGGGTTACAAGTTATACTAGATCTGGTAGCTATAATACTTGTATTCAGGAGGGGGGGGGGGATACTGGGTAGAGTGAAGCGGTTTAAGTTTAACTAATAGTTGGCTGCTGGCTAGTTCCCGGCTCGCTTTTACTTGATGTCTATGATTTTATCTGGCCAATTGCTATCCCCGGTCGTAACTTTGCGTTCTCACATTGAATACTCAAATGCGAATTGTTCGGCATTGTGCAAGAGTTCGAATTTCCCGCGACTAATGAAATTGGCGCCTCAGTTTCCTGACTTTTGACAACTATGACACGACACCCTTCCCCTTATCCTGCTCGTCATGCAAAGTTGGGAATTTTGGGATAAATGCAGATATAACAATTGGAACAAGGCAGTTATCGGTTGGATTGTGCGTTGATTGTGGTTAGAACTTTCTTATTCAATTTTTTTGGACGCATTATATGCGCAGCATTTGAGTTGTACAAACTTTTGGCTACAGTACGTGATGGGAATGGGAAATGTGAAAAAACGAATTTGGTAATGGCAGTGCTAATGGAATAGTCAAGTGTCTTGCAATTAATCGAAGATGATTCCCAACTTCGAACTTCGAAATTAGCATACTTGTATTCTGTCCTCTGGTAATTCGGTCTTTGCTGCGAGCACCTCTCTTGCGTAGACGTCTGGGTAGTGTGCATCCTGAGAGACGTTTAATTTAGCTAATCGTTAAGTCACTTTGTCTAGCTGCATGATATATTTATATGTTGTTTCCCTTTGGATTTTGATTACCTGGAATGACTTTTCGAGTTCGTCAATTTGATATTGTGTAAATATGGTCCGATGGCGTCTCTTCTTTCTTTTCGAGGCTTTTCCACCTAAAATGGGAGTTTAGCGGAACTAGTAGATGAAGAGTAGTAGATTGCAGAACACAATTTTGCATGAAATTCGTTGTTTACGAAACCAGAAAATATACTTACCTACAGTGTTTCCGTCCTCATTACTCATACCAGTTCCTAAACCATAGTCGATTCGTCCGGCTGTACCTGAAAATTTGCCTGACGTGCTTCTTGTTATAATGTGAAAATACGGTTTTATTTGTAAAAATTGGAGTAAACATAAGAAGTTTAAGAAGTTAGATCGAATAGTTGACACTTACCTGGCAAAGGCTGCGATAGAGGATCTCCGCACAAAGAACGATCAAATCCTTGACAATGAAGGTCCATTGGGAAGCCATGTTGGGGAAAGAATCCCTGAGAGATAATTGCGATTACGGTATAAATTGAAAGATGCTCAGGTTTGACGAGACGTAATTAGGGAAGGGGAAAGTTAGAAAATGGATTATTACCTGTGAACAGTAGTTCCCGGGTTGGAGGTAGCCATTTGGTTGCATACCTAAAGCAATTAAATCAAATTGAGGGGTTAAAATCTTGAATAGCAATTAGTTAATTCAAAGGTTGAGTTGTTTTTATTGTTTTTGCTAGCTTACCTGATAAACCCAATATCTCATGTATTGCAAATGGCATCCGTTGACTGCTACTCGTGCCCTGATTGTTGCCCGGAATTGTTATTCCCGTGGAATTCATCTGGTCGACTGTCATAAGAGGGAACGGCTTTTGAAGTTCTTCAGAATCCATCTCGAATCTTGCAAAAGAGTTGTTGAAGCAATTAGAGGGTTAATTAGTATAATTGTTTACATTAGTATACAATTTAAAGTTTAAAATTGGGATAAAGTGTTAAACTCCCTAGTTGAAGCAACTTAGTGGGAATAACTTTGTAAAGAGAGAGAGGGAGAGGGGTAAAAAGAGAAAAGGGGCCCTCACCACTTTGTGGTTGATGTGGTTTGTCTAGTTGGCCTTCGCGACGATGTTCTGTGGAGAGAAATGAAGAAGGAGGATCCAATTCCTCTCCCGGTCCTCCCTTTGTCGTACTGTAGTCGCCCAGTAGTAGGCGGGGCCGGGGCGACTGTTACCCGAGCGACGACTGTTGTCGCTCGCTGATTGGCCAATTAGCATCCAGAGGAGACCATCATTTAACATCGACCTCCTTTTTCTTGGGATACGAGAAGAAGAAGGAAAATGTTTGGATCTTAAATATAACGGAGGTTCGGAACATATTTATTTGTATTTCGGCGTTTGATCTGAAAACGTAAAAAAATACACATTAGATTTGGTACAAGGGAAATATGACACGGATACTGCAACTTATGAATTGTACTGTTGGTTCAAGAAGAAACGTTCTACGTTCTCAATTCTGATCCATGGGAAGACGGACTTGACTTACGTTAATGTTCAATAGTACGTTGAGGCAATCAGAAATCGTGAGGTTATGTTATGGCGTGGACAAGATGGTTACACGCATTAGCAATTACATAAATGTTGAACTGCGGACGTTGAGACGCAATGTTTCGCATTGGAGTAACTTTGCATAGCTTGTAACAAATAGAATTGTGGTAGATGTGAGAGGTAGGATGAGTTGTGAATGTGGAATAGTCGGTGTATGTCCTGGGCAGGGGGCTGTGCCTCGCTCGCACACAAAATTGGGAAAGTGAACAATTGAACAATTGGCAGCCGGCGCCGCTCTCGCAGCAAATACACGGGAAGACGACTATGGCCATTTCTTATGTTACACTTACACGTATTTGGCTGGTTGCGTGTTTTGAGACTATAGTACACCTTTGTAACGCAGTGATGTACCTTATGCTTTTTGTCGGCATCTAAATCTAAATGGCAGTGTTGTTTAGAGGAATTTATTTTTGTGTTACACCTATTGATTCTAGGTGAATCGATTTTGATCGTCAAAAAAGGAGAATACGATATTGTGAAACGGTTGATTACGGAACCACCGGATAAGGGAAATGATGTGGTTCGTGACCCACGGAAAGTTGTGCTGGAGGTATGTTATTGATGGATTGGATTCTAATTAGCTAATTGCCATTGTATGTGATGAATTTTCGACCGCTTACTTGTTTGCAAGTATATTTTGGTGTAGCGTTTAAACCGCAGGTTCGTGTGTACCTTTTGATTTTGGACATCAGTACAAGCATTATTCTGTAACTTAAGGCAATCTGCTCCGGAATGTGTAAATCTGATGAAGACGTCAGAAAATTGTTTGAGTGTCTTTTGTATCCGACGATTCGAGATGCGGAACAGACGGTGCAAGGTGGGCAGATAGTGCTTTTTGGCCAGATACTGATGCTGTAATGCGTTGTAGTACATATGAAGTAAGTGAGCCCATTTGGTGACGGTTCACTGTTTTTTCGTGGGTCTGTGACCAATTCGTGACCAGGTTTAAATAGCTGGTCACGAACCAGTCACCAGATGGTTTTTCGGTAAAAAAAACATTTAGTGGTGAGCTAACGACGGTTTTCTGTAGTTCCGGCAATATTTCCTTTTCCTGTGTGTAGTAAATTACCAGTCTGTAAATGTATCCTTTACAGAGTTGGAGGGTTTGAAGCTTATTTCTACTACCAAGCTGGAAGATGGATCTGTTTTGGTGGCCCCGACCCAGCTGGGAACTGCTGCCTTGGGTGAGCGAGAATTTGTTTTCATTAGCTATTATTTCTTCAGTTTTTGTGGCCTGTAGCCTTTGTTGTATCTGAACATTGCCCAGGTTGCGAACAAAATATGGGATAATTGTGTTAATGATAATGATATGCTATTCTTTAGCCTCGTCACTTCCACCCGACGCCGCTTTGTTCGTGTTTGAAGATCTGCGAAGGGCATGTAGAGGACTATGCTTGGAAACGGAATTACAAATGCTTTACTTGGTAAGGATACTTTACTTTCTTCACAAGTTTCGTACATATAATTATGCTTATCCGCTGTCATGTCTGTGTTCCATTCATATTCGTAAGAAAATTTTAGTAGAGAATACGTATATTCCATTGTTTCGAACACCTAGAAACGTAGAGACCAAGAGACCTTGCTATTTTTATAGTTACCAAGAAGGTTTTGTTTCTGTATCCTTCACATTGTTTACTAGTTTTCTGTAACTTGAAGACACATTCAGTTTTAGGTGACTCCGGTGAATATATCGGTTTGGGCTGGCGCTGACTGGAACCGCCTTCATGTTATTTACACTACACTTTCCGATGAGAATAAGAGGTATGCTTTTGGAAGTTAGGTAAGGTAAGGTAAGGAGGTTAAACACGTTCGACAAAGTGTATTTCAAGTTGGCGTTGTCGGCTCTATTCGATTTGGTTCTTTTTTTTGTAGCATTACAACCGTGTTATAAACGAACCGTTACATGTGGCTTAATTTGCCAACCTTCTCATCATCATTTTATATGATGCACACTTATATATTTTATATAATATGTCAATAAATTATTATTATTATTATGTGCTTATGTGAATAGCTTTTAATGCATTTTCAGGATTTCGAGGCTGATTGGTGTTCAAGAGGCGGTTATTTTGGCGTGTATCCAAGGAAGACACATTGAGAATAACAAGATGCAGGTATCTTTTAGTGTCAATCTTCACTTTACTGTTGGTAGTAATGTTTACATCAGCACCAGGACCAGAATCAGCGTTGTGAGCATTTAGCTTTGCGGATCTGTTGTTGTAATTGTATGTTTCTTACTGTCTCATGCTGATCGAATTTCAGCTCCATTTGCGGTTCTTCTCGGCTTTGGCACTTTTCGATGTCGTCAACGAGGTAAAGTTTTTTTCTTTTGTGGTTTTGGCTGATACTTTGTTACTTTGAATTAACTTTTATAAAACCTACATGTAATCAATCTGTTTCTTTTTTCAACCCAAGTACTTAGATTTTTGGTTTGTATGATTTTATCGTTATAAATACCTGGGGTTGTATTGTTTACACTTTGTCGATCCTGTGTAGAATCTTGTGAGTAGAGGGGAACCGTAACTTACAATGTACACTAGTAAACTGCTATTAGGGCGTCGTCAGAATGTCGAATTTGTCATTCTTATTACTATACGATTTGCAGCTGCCCCTTCAAGAAGTCGCGGATAAGTTTGGTGTAAATCGTGGTGCTCTCCAGTCACTCCAGTTACAGTCCGCCACTTATGCCGGTAGGTTTTGTTTTTTAATAGCCTTTCATATGGGGAATCGATGTCCGTCTCCCTTTCTCGTTTATGATTTACGAGATGTGTAACTGTTCATTGTGTTTAATAAAATAAATAAATCTTTTACGCCTCAAGAGCGTGCAATTTCAAAGTTTGCTTATGACATGTTCCGCTAGGTCCTGAGCAGTAGGCGACGAGTTCCAGATGACAAATTGCTCGACGTATTCGGGTTAGGGCCAGGAGATTTGCATCAGAATCGGCTGCATATTATGTTTGTATACTCTTGTGTTGTGTATCGATCTAAAAGTCTGAACTTTAGCCATGGTTTTCGCCTTCTGTGCGCGTTTGGGATGGACGTACATGAAGTCTCTGCTCGAAAGTTTTGCTTCCCGATTGGCATTTGGTGTTCGTAGAGAGCTCACGGAACTGGTGAAACTACCCGGCATTGATGGTTGTAGGTTGGTAAACAGTACCAGTACTCTTGTTTTACCATCGAATATGTGGCGTTGAAGTGTATTTTGTCACTAAAACTTTCTAGCAATATTGTGACAATCTCTCGTAGATGTAAATGTAAGGTACTTCAAAACAGGGCCACACTTATGAAACGGTATTGAATTACACAGTATTTTAGACTTCTACACATTGTTTTATTGACCTTTTAGAAGGTTTTCATCGTGTTATTGAGACTGAGCTGTTCTTTTGGCGGCCAGAATATATTAATTGTTAATCCACTCTTTTCAAACTCTTTCATGTGTTTCCAATTTCCAACACATCATTATCGTTATACTTTAGAGCGCGTGCCTTTCATGAGAGCGGAATCACTTCACTTGGCGAATTGGCCAATGCCGAACCGAGAACTATCGCTGCAGTGCTCACATCGGCGGTACCGTTCCAATGGTAAGCAAGTTTTGCTTCGGGAGAAATTCCCGAGAAAATCGGAGAAAATTGGCCTCCGGAAGTTTGAAGGCCTATATTTCCTTCAGAAATGAACAGGACCCCAGTGCACCGTTTCTGCGGATTCGGTTGATATAAACCGGTTCTCTTTATCGTTTGTGCCTGATAAGATAAAAAATGTTCTCCTTCGTGCTCTTTTTTGGGTGTGATGTGTAAGTGAGTTCGAAATTCGCAGGGTGTCAATTGTTCGCAGGGTGTCAACACTTCAGTAATCTAAAATGTCAATAGGAGTTTATTTTGCTTGCGAGAAACATCACGTTGGATTCGATCCATTTGTTGAGATTCTACCTTGGGATTGATGTATTATCCATTTGTCGCGTAGTCCATTGTAGAGATATGTCGCTAAATATATAATTAGTTCAATTAGAGCGCTACTGCTGGGACTGGGAGCTTTTGTGTGGCCTGATGGGAGTGACTAATTAGCGTTTTAATAGTTGTAAAAAACAATTTTACTAAGCGTATAATATTATTTTGTACTTTGTTCCGCCTTCGATTGTAGTATCAAAAATCGAATAACGAGTGCATGACATGTGTGTTTCTGAAAAAAAATAGTGGTGCGCACTGAGCACTGATTGGCTCAATTGAGGTGTATGTGGCCAAATCGCGAGCGAATTCCTTTTTAATGTGTATGTGTTTTAACACTATGGAATGGTATGCAGTATGTAGTTTTGTAATTATGAAATTTAGTGTTTGTATTGATTACGGTATCTGTATCATCTAATGTATTGCGATGTTGCGTCCTTAGGTTACTAGTGAGTCTGCATTGTGAGTGCTTAGTGCCACCCACACGCGACGAACACCGTAAGACAAGGTAATGGTCTGTTTTGTGTGTCTGGGACAATTAGTTGGTGTTGCAACCTTATTTAGCTGCGCCCTGTCCATTGTTGCGTGTGTTGGCCATTAGATTAGTAAGAAACAGAGCTTCTCAGTAGGTAACGTATTGTTTCGTGTTCGTGTGATGAATGATGAAAATGAGACTGTTTATGACGAAAGCTTTGAGGGTCTTTCGATGCACTGTTCCTTGGTTTAGACAGTGTTTAGTCTCGCGTCTCGCGGGCCAGAATTGTTTAACCACTGTGTTGGTCAGTTGGTCTCACTGATTACGGTAGCGCATCACAATGTCCTATATGGATGTATTTTCGCATGCGTCTTCGTTCATGTATTGTGGACCTTATAACATGTATATATCAAAGGGTATATTGCGATCTTAAAAAAATATGACCACCTATTTTATAGTCGATATATGGGGAAGCGGATAGTTTCAGGGTTCCTGCTCATACCAGTTGTACGATGCAATGCATACAGTTTATGTGCACCTGTAAGACTATTATGATCCACAGTCCGATCGAGTAATTAGTAGTACAGTAGGATGCGCAACTAATGTCTCCTTTATTGCGCAATATCCAATAGGTAACAGATTGTGAAAAGTCACGAAAATTGAGCTATAATGAATGAAAAGTCGTGTGTTACTCTTTAACTGCAGTTTTTTATCATAGCGTTTCTGATTGTCACCTGTAGAAACTTATGTTCATTAGTAAAACATGTGCCGTCGATGTGTGATTAAATGATTAGAACTTATTGGCAGCGTTCTGTTTTTTTTTAGCCTAAGTGTAAGTTTTGGAAGAGTGCAGTTGTGTAATAGTGTAATTATTTATGGCTAGATATTTTTTGAATTTTAGTTCTGCAGAGAATGATGGTTTGGGTGAATGGCTATATGGAGAAGGTCGAATGAAACTGGAAGATGCCGTTGCGGAATTGATCAGACGAGCGGACAACGCGGTTACGGAACAGATACGGTAGGCACGAGGCTAATATTAGCAATTAGGTTAGACCAATACTTGCTGAACAGCTCCAGTAATTCGAGGTTATACTGCAGACATAAATGGCAACTTGGCAACATTCTTCGAACAAGCGCCTTTTTTTTCTTTGAATGTAAGGTAATACTTGCCTTGAAACATTTTGTTTTGAAAATTCGATCAAATGAAATAATGATGCATTTTATCAGTGAGCAGGGCAAGGATTTTGTGAATGATTGGCGAAAGGGGATGTGTTAGAGCGAAGTAGTATTGAATTAATAAAGGTTTATTGATAAAAACTAAGACATAATCTTAATGAATTAAGACATAATCAGATGCACGCTGGCGAAATTCATGATTTAACGCGTCTAGGGAAATGATTAGACTTTTTTTGCTTTAGGGAACTGGGTTTGTTACCAGAATCACAGTTGGAACGCATACGCAAGAAGCGTGACGTGGAAGTGAGTCAGAGAGTGAATAATGAAGCAATGGAGATTCAAGATCGACTTACTCAATCAGCAAAGAGAGTCAGTTATTTCATTAGACCATTTGTCGGTGCTAAGGGTTAAAGCGAAATGCCAGTCCCTTTGGAAAATTTGCATATGATAAGCAAATCCTATGTATCCTATGCTAATTTTGCGCGATCGTCCACGGCAATCGCGCAAAATTAGCATAGGATACATAGGATTTGCTTATCATATGCAAATTTTTCAGAGGGGCTAGTATTTTGCTTTAATATTGTGTATTCCCTTGCATTATGTAAAGTGGAATGGCATATGATTTTCTCTTGAGAAACAAAAAAAAACTTCATTTCCATGTGTTACGTTACGTTTCATTTTTCATCTGGGCGTCTCCGTCTCCGGCACAATTTGCATCTAATACATGAGAATGCAGTAGTTCATTTTCCAATATAGGTTTCAAGAGCACTGCAATATGGCTTCATTAACTTTGTTTTTCTAGCTTTGCTCGCAACTTGAACAAACGCATTTGGAATCTGACACTGAATGTGATGGTGGATATGAGGATAAAACTGAACTTGGAATGATGGAGGAAATGTCTCCAAATAAGGCGAGCCAGCAGGTTTGCATTTAATCTCTTTAATTCTTTTTATTCGTTCTTATTTTGTTTGTGAGTATAAGGCCACGATTTTGGGAGTACCGAGCACACATTTCAATTTTTTAGAATTTCGTCGCACAGACGTGTCCGGCAGAAAATGTGTCAATGAAGGATTCTGGATATGGATCTCTTATGTGTACTCGAGGGCAGGTAAATGGTCATTTTTGTGTGTAATGCACGAGTTTTTGTGATCGTGATGGGTCTTGTTGGCATACAGAATAGGTTTTTATCGTTTCTCAGTGGGGAATAAATTGTGTGTATGGTATGGAACGTTTCGCTTAGAGCGAAGTGTCTGTTTCATTGATTCGTTGCGTACCCACTGTTTCACATTTAGGACTGTTCTACCCGGACTCTGGACACTTCTCTCGACCTGTTTTCACAGTCAATAGCTGATGTGAGTGGTTTACTGATATGGAACTAGGCTCCAAATAAGTTTCCTTTACCAGCTATTGTGGGTCGTTTGCTAAATACTCATCTTTTCCAATAATGACTGAATGGTTTCTTCCAAGAACCTCAATTGAGATGGTTTTCATAAACCTAAGTTGTTCCCCTTTCTAGATGTCGTTGGAGGATGTTGTAGAACCTCAAAATTCTACAGTAGGCACAGTGGATAGCGTTGAATCATCTCAAATGTATATTCTCGGTGAAGTGGACTCCCTGGAACAGAACCTGAATAGTGTCAGTTTCTTTGTATATGTACTCGTTGCGCCGATGCGACCACAGTCGTCGCCCAAAAAAAGTGTGCGGTGCACGTTCCAACTGTCACTGTCCATCGCCCCGCTATGGCGGTCCGCCATAGTCCGTCTACGCTCTCCGCGGTGACAGTGAGTTTCAGCCTTACACGTGGTTTAACACTCTGCGTGGAATTGTTATGATTGTACCCCGTTGAGTGAAGAAAGGGTGAAAAGAAACAAATTCACATCGAACCCTGTGACCATATCATCTTTAGGAGGTCTACTCCCAGAGACCAGTTCAACAACATTCTGAATTGCCTGTGCAACCGATTCTGGAAGATTCATTTGACGTGGACTCGTCGTTTATTAAACATTCGTCAAATACTCAGGTTCGAATAAAAGTTTACGATCTTATATAGTCTGCTAAGTGTGTCAAATTAACGTCAAATGAGTAGAATGTCAAGTTTCACACGTCTGCTCAAAACCTCAAGCCTAGCACAATTTTGGACACTGGTTGAATACAAAGCAAAAAAATTCTGACGAGAGTGGGATTCGAACCCACGCCACCGAAGTGACTGGTGCCTTAAACCAGCGCCTTGGACCGCTCGGCCATCTCGCCACGCTCTGACTCCATTATTTGAGGGCATAACACAGACCACTTTCCACTCATTTTTCGTGATGTGAACTTATGCAGTAGTCAAATTTTGTGTATTGCAATCCCACTCTTCTTCTTCAGTTCTGATTCCATGCAATTCATTCAGTGCATGATATACAAATTTCTTTCGTTAAATATCGCCCTTATAGCTCAGTGGTAGAGCGTTGGTCTTGTAAACCAAAGGTCGGTAGTTCAATCCTGCCTGGGGGCAAACATTTTGCAGTTCCATTTACGGTATTCAATTCAAATTCTTTTTCTACACAGTTATGAGAACAAAACAAGTAAAAATAGTGTTAAAGCTGTATAGCTGTCGTTTTTCCAAACGTATATTGGAAAACATATATTGGACATTCCATGTATTATATGCAATGTGAGTGAATACTGACAATGGGCTTTATTTTCTAAAGTCATCTGCCCTGGGAAAGCAGGTGCCCTGCGTAACGTCTCAAAAACCGACCGTTATACAAATCAAGTATTGAAGTGACAAAAAATGTTAAAACATTTGCCCTCAGGCAGGATTGAACGAACTACCGACCTTTGGTTTACAAGACCAACGCTCTGCCACTGAGCTATAAGGGCGACAGTTCCGAAAAGAATTTTGTACATCATGCATTGAAAATACCGATGTATTTAACATCAAAAGTTCTGACGAGAGTGGGATTCGAACCCACACGCCACCGAAATGACTGGTGCCTTAAACCAGCGCCTTGGACCATCTCGCCACATTTATGAGGCAATCATTTGAGCACATAAATCAACGGAAATTCGAGCTACGAACGTATGCAGTGATCAAACTGTGCATATTATATTACCATAATTCTCTATTTTTTTTTTCTTTAGAAGAAAAGGTCAATCTCTAATAGAAGGAGTGCTGTTGAAGACTCGTTTGATGCTGAAATTACTCGTATATTGGAAGGTAAGTAGTTTCTCCAGCGTGATTCAATTCTGTATTCGTTTTTAGCGTGTAGTTGGTAAAAAGCAGGTAGCGTGTAGTTAATAAAGTGCTTGGTAAAATTAAGGCTTGTGGCTTGCTGTGTGACTGGACACCCGTGGCACCATCGGGACACCGTTGAGTTTTACTAAGGGTGTCGGGTGTATTATACAGAATACAGTAAGCCAAAAATTAACCTGTCAAATCTAGACAAAGAAAACCTGGTGGACTCGTTTGACGTGACTGTTTTTGGTACTTCGGATGAGTTGAAAAGAAGAGCAGCGACAAAGTCAGACATTGGCACACTATTGGTAGGTATATTTGAGAGTTGTATTCTATGGTTCAGGCAAGACCTACCTCTTTTTCCAAGATCATAGTTTTTGAGACGGTTACCGTAGTGAAGTCACGTTGTTAGATTAGAGTTTATGTTACAGTTACAGACCACTTGTTTTACATGCGATCATATTGGCTTGTCATTCTGAATTCTAGATAACACTATACTGCCTGTATATGACTACTTTATTCACACATACAATCAATCAGATACAACATCAATCAAGTACATGGAACAAGTGCGGAAGGTTTCGAGCGTATACTCAAATTTTTTCCTTTAGAAGCAACGACCGATCTCTAATCGAAGAAGCGCTGTTGAAGACTCATTTGATGCAGAGATTACTCGCATCTTGGACGGTAATTGTATTAATTAGTTTCTCCAGTGTGTTTTGACTACACATGTTTTTGGTGCTGGCTCTAAAAAATCAAACTATTAAACTCGTGCATAAGCGCTGTTTAGAAAAAGAAAACCTTGTGGATTCGTTTGATGTGACAGTTTTCGGTACTTCGGACAAGGCAAAGGGGAGATCAGCGTCAAAGTCAGACAGTGGAACAATATTGGTGGGTATATTATATTTAAAGCGAAATGCTAGCCCCTTTGGAAAAGTTACATATGACAAGCAAATCCTATGTATCCTATGCTAATTTTGTACGATTGCCGTGGCCGATCGTACAAAATTAGCATAGGATACATAGGATTTGCTTGTCATATGCAAATTTTCCAAAGAGGCTAGCATTTCGCTTTAAGAGTTAAATCCTAACAATAAGCTTCGAGCAAGACTTATCTCACTGTTTTTCCTTCCTAAGAAGATCAAACTTTTGAGATATGGTAGCAACTTACGGACCTCGGCGGTTTATTTTATTTATGTACATACACAGCAGATAAATCATGATTTAGAGAAGAAGTTTGCTGAAAAAGCGTACAGAAGAACAGATAACACGAAACGATGATGCTCCTAACACAGTACTGCAAATGAAGGTACGTGACAGTATGTGTACGGTAATTATTTGACACGGTGCGTTGAATTGTATGTATTGTACTATACGTATTGTACTGTACGTATATATATTACGTATACGTATGCGTATATATACTGTACTTATATATAGTGTATGTATATTGTACTGTATATATGGTACTTGTATATATATTGTATTGTACTTGTACTTCTTATATTATACTGTATGTATATGCCTTTGCGTTATGTTACCTTAGCTTAAAGAGAAACATTTCCTTAAGTTAATAAAATGAATCTTTAAGAGGTTACTTTTTAGGACCTTTCTTCTTCACCTTCTGTTACACCAACGTTCACTTTCGATAGCCCCCAACTAAATGGTGCGAAAGAGGTGCGTTGTGATTTCCCCTAATTATGTAACGATCGCCTTAATTTTTGAAATTCTTCAGAATTGAAAAAGTAGCAATATTCGTCAAAATGTCGTAGACTGGGTATTGGATCATTTGTATCCATGCATTAAATAGATCCATTAAATTGTAGAATGGTTTTTGTTGAACCCCAATTATTTCAGAAAATACGTCCGTCAAAAGTTGCATTTGATGAGGCCGTCAGCGGTGAGTAATCGACTAGTTGTTCATTTTTCCATTTTAAAGATTTGAATTAAAACAAGCAAGTATAAGTATAGTCCTAACACTGAGTGTAGTTTGCAATTCGGATAATTCAGATGCATAAGCCATGCATGTTTCGTAACCTCCTTGCAAAAGTCCCCTCCCTAATATGTTTACGCGTTACACCCCTTTTCACGTGGCACTCACATAGTTGTTTATCGTACGTTGTTGTTTTGCTTGTACTTTATGCGCCCGCCCTCGGGAAGCTAGTTTGTTTTTGTTTTTGACGATCTTTGGTACGTGAACTTGCAACTCGCTTTCCGCTCGTTTTCGTTTTCGCCCTTGCTGAATAATTAATAATTTTATGTATTTTTTTATTTAATATTAGATATTTAATATTAGTATTTAGTATTTAATAGTTTAAGTTTCCTGACAACGTTTATTTATAATTCCAATTCCAGAGGCCGATACCAGTGCTGATTTGTTTGGCACTTCACTATCAAGTGTTGGTAGTCCGCAGAGGAACTTATTGGAAACGTCGATTGTCACATCTTCAACTAAAAGCGGTATGTATATGTACGGTAACTTGTGAACTTTAATTTTTCATTTTCACAGATTACTCTTTATTGTGCTTAGGCTTTTAGACGAATTATGAGAGCCATATTTCTTTGTAAATTATTGCAGTGTGTAGTTATGTATTTTGTGATACTTTTTTTCGTTCAGCGCCTGCTTTGCCACCAATTCAAAGTGAAGAAATGGTACAGACTCGAAGTGCATCTAAACATCAAAGGGAAGAGACACCAGTTAGAAGAGCACCAACGAATAAACGACTTCGTCAGAATGATTTGGTAGGTTACTTTTTCCTCTACTTCCGTTTTTACTTGTGTGCAGATTACATATTTTCATTTCGTACAGTACATTAGTATTCCTATGAAATTATGCATTTTATTTGTTTTTATTAAATTAATTGATTTAGCCCCGATCTCCCTCTACTGCTAGCCCAATGGCAAAGTCCGTAAAAAAGGATCCAGATGGTTGGTTGTGATTGTGATGCATTCTTTTTCCCCATGAGATGTGGCTAGATGGCCGAGCGGTCTAAGGCGCTGGTTTAAGGCACCAGTCACTTCGGTGGCGTGGGTTCGAATCCCACTCTAGTCAGAACTTTTTGCGTTATTGTTTTCAAAGCAATTTTAATATGTGGCGTACAAAATACTTTCATGAAACCGTCGCCCTTATAGCTCAGTGGCAGAGCGTTGGTCTTGTAAACCAAAGGTCGGTAGTTCAATCCTGCCTGAGGGCAAATGTTTTAGAACCGTCGTTTTATTGCTACCGTTCTCACACTTTTTACGTTAAAGCGATGTAACGGACGGTGTTTTGAAAATTATGTTGAGCAATTGCAGATTTATTTGTTTACATTTTTGTTTATAATTTTGACTTCAGTACAGCAATTCAGTTGCAAAATATTTGCCCTCAGGCAGGATTGAACTACCGACCTTTGGTTTACAAGACCAACGCTCTGCCACTGAGCTATAAGGGCTACGTTTCGCTTTTTGGATACGGTGTGCTTGTTTGGATGGGACATTGTATGCAAACAGTTTTAGACTTCTGTGCAAATAATAATTAGAGTGATCACTGAATTGATTTAGAACGCGTCGTCATATCTGATTCTGAAGCAGCGCTTAAAAGAGCACAGTCTCGACAGGATCTTCGAATTGATGACGTTTGCAGGTTAGTTAATTAGTTGGATAAACGTTTGTGCAGGTTTGCAATTTCTTGTTTGATAATGTTAATTGCTTTCTTTCATTTACCATTTGTAACTTTTTTCATTCCATTTTATTGTTCCTCCAACTCCTACACTTCCTTCACGTTGTTACTTGATTGATTACTTGAAACGGGTTAAAATTTACTCGAATCGTCTTTAGTAAATTGTTCACATTTTTGTTTCCTTGTCTACAGAACGGAATCCTCGTGGATGGAATTTCGGTCGTCCGCAAGAAATTTTCATTCTATTGGATTAGGAGTCGCCTTCAAACGATATCGCAGTACGGAGGTGACCATTTGTTGGGGTTGGGGATATATATTTAGAGTTTTTCTATTGTACTAGGAACTTATTTCCTGGGGACTTTTGTACCTAGGGACTAGGGACATCGGGGATCTTCATGTTTTCACTCACTGGGCTAGTACGTTAATAAGTGTTTTGGTTTTCAGAACGTTGTGGGTGTGGCAATGTGTGCAGTGGAATCAGATCCCGTGTGGATATCGCTTTCAGATGAACAATTTTATGGTTAGTATTTATTTGTTAACCGAAAGCCAAAAGCGGAAGTTTTTAACTGAGGATTCGTATTTGGTGCTGTCTTTTTGTATATCCCTACTAAATAAGGTTTGTCTTTTTAGGCAATGATGATGAGGAGACTGCCATGCCAAGCAGCACACCATGCGATCAGATTTCACTGAAAGACCGAGTTGATTCAGTCTCGTATATTTTGAGGTGAGTTTAGTTGGAGGTGTCTGTACTTTACAGTACTTTTTCCTAAGTGACGATTTTTTTTTGAAGAGGACGGTATCTCTAAAGAGTGTGGTGTGGAAGTGGTTGGGTTAATTTGCAATTTGGTACGAGCGAGCCACTTCGTATATGGTACGAGCCACTTTAGAGAATGGAGGTTCCGCTTTATGACCAGTTATAGGGTGTCCGGAGTCGCTGCCGCATGTTTTTGAACTTTTATTATTACTGTGAATTTGGATTTATCTTCTACTTTAGCAATTGCGATGAGGTGTTTGTATTCGACGCGATGCGTGTTTGTGCTGCACTGCGAAGAAGCTTTCCCGATATGTTCGTTCAGAATCCGATTGATGTTTCCTATTTGGCTTTCTTGGGTGAGTGTATATAAATCGTTTTTTGTCTATAGAATAATACCCTACGTCCTCCTTCCGAGCTCTATGTAATGCTAATGCTACTGCTGTCTAAAACGCGAACCCTCGCTGCGCCGCGCATTTGTGGCGCACCTGCATCACCAAGAAGTGCGCCGCATTTGCGCCAACTGAAATCGCACACTTGTGGCGCTCTCCGGGCTGATCCCCTACAGTGTTTGACCTATCAACCGTAATTGTTGCAGCCCTGCTTCGACAAGGAGAGCGCCCGCTTCCCCTGGCCGACTTGTTTCACCGATGCAACTTCACAATGGATACGAAGAAATATTTCCATGGTTCGACTAGAATTCGTGCTGCGCTGACGGCATTTGTCCTACCGTCCATCTTCTGGCAAATAAGGCCAAATGCTGTGAAACAGTCATCAGAAAGGTGAGAAGAAGTCTGCTAGTTTGTTTTTATTAATATATTTATAATTAAGTACACATGACTTACACGACTTCAGTTCAGGCTGTTTTTTGGTTGCATGATTTTTTTTCTCGTTTAGATCAGTTAGTCTTGAATTGAATGCAATGGGTGGTGCTGTGCGAATGATGATGCGCGGAATACGATTTGACGTGCAGGTATGGAAGTTTATCTATTTGGATGTACTTTGAACTTTGTGTGGCTGAGTAAGTGGGACGAGAGGGCTTGTAATTCAAGCTGTAGATTTATGAGAGGTTGTGGTTGTGTGAAGGTTGTGACTTTGATTCTTATTTATGTGAATAGACCGTTTTTTGGTTTACCTACATTTTCAATAGGTACTGTATCCACTATTATTTGCTTTAGAAGTGCAACCAGAAGCAAAAAGAGCTCAGGGAGCGAATGGATGAAATTTCCGAAGAATGCCAGAAGTTTGCTGGGAGACACGTGGATCTAAACTCAAGCAAGGATGTGGCCAAAGTTGGTTCTTGAATTATTTACTTTTTTTTCAATTATTTACTTTTTTTTCAATTATTTAACTAGAATTTTTGACCTTGGGTTATAAAACCATAAGAGACTGATTTACACTCTCTCCACTAACCCCATTTTGTTGATTGCATTATCGCCTTGTGTCAGGTTCAGTATATATTGTTATCATGGAATTTAAGAATGTTTGCTCTTTTTTTGTGTAACTTCCGTTATTTTAGGTCCTCTTCACACGTCTAAAGCTACCGTACCCTGGCAATTCGAATACGCGCTCCAAATCTACTTCTAGGGAGACATTGCAACAAATCACGCAACATCATCCGATGCCTGGAATGGTCGTCGAGTATAGGAGGATACATTTTAGTATTTCGGTGGGTAGGGCTGTGGTTGACAAAGCTGTATTGCACGTGGTTTGTGGTATTTCCATGTGTTTATGTGCAAATTGTGTTCCACTCTGTCTCGATGCGCTTCACCTTCACCAACCGCGTGCAATATCATCTCTGTAGGCTTCATTAGAGACTAAAATTGCATTCTGGTCCGGAGTTATTGTCTCTCTTATCGTAAGTTGCATCAGTCAGATCACGTATTCGGAGTTGTTTTACATACAGAGTACCTCCTTCAGAATCACATTCATCCTCTGCGCGAGTGCCTTCTCCCGCCTTCTGACACTCTACATCCGAATCTTGATCTTTTCACGGCGACTGGCCGTCTGATCTCTTCACATCCAAATATTCAGAATGTTACCAAAGAGGAGCTGATTCCCGGATTTGGAGTCAGGCACTTGTTTGTCGCGAGGGAAGGTAGACGTTTTTAACTAAATACGATGATTGGATAATTGGCACACACATTTTGTGTGGATTTTTGGGGCTTTTGCAGTCAGAAGGTAAATATATAGTGAATTGCTGCTTTTGTGTGAGTACTGTAGGTCGTCACGTAATCAAGACAAAAAATGTGATGGTGCATAGATATTTGCTGATGTAAGTTGGCGACTGAGAAACTGATCGAATTAATATAATGTAAGTTGTCTTTTCCAGGGTATATGTTTGTGTCGGCCGATTATTCCCAACTGGAACTACGTGTAATGGCTCATTTGAGTGGAGATCCGAAGTTGGTTGCGCTGTTTCGGGAACGAAGTATGTTTATTAGCATTTGGTACTTGTAAACTGTTTCTAATGCTCCTTCAAATGAAATGATTGTTTCCTTGTACACTTGTGTAATTAGCAAACATTTATATTGTTGTAGTAGATTAGGCATCGAAATTGAACATGCAAAATTTCTCTCTTTCAGACCGTGATATATTTTCGGAAATGGCGAAAGAGATGTGTTATGATCGGAATTCGGTGAAAACTCTGTGTTACGGTATGTTCTTTTTATTTCTCTAAATGGGGAATAGCCGATAATTTATTCATGTGGTTGTGTTGTTGTGTACGGACTGTCCTTGTGTAACGAGAAAGTGTACCGGCAGCAAGTAGTATAGGGGTCTTGTCTTAACTCTATAGTCTTTATGCCCTGTATCAGGTTGAAGTGACAAATGAGTGAGCATGTTGTCAATAGCAATCTGGCTCGAACTCGTAGTTTTTGAATGTACTGTAATTTTCAAACTTCAGGGATTATCTATGGAATCGGAGCGCGTTCTCTTGCCGAAATGTTGAAATGTCCACAAAAAGATGCTTCAAAGCTCATATCGTCTTTCTTCAATACTTATCCAAGTACGGTATAATTAATTTAGGTTTACTTGGTTTATATACGGTAGGGCTTTGTCTGTTCGTGATTAACTTAACATGGATTATCTTGTTTATATCATTAGCTTTTTTTTAAATTGGATCAAAGCTTCATTATTTGAAGGATGGTTTTCTTTTCAGAAGTTCAAACTTATATAGCGAACGTGAAAGAAAATGCGAAGAGTGAGAAATTTGTGAAGACAGCACTTGGTAGGTCTTCCTCTTTTTTTGTGTTTTGTCATATTTGTTCGTGTTGAATTGGTCTTGGTATGTCTCTGACTTCTGAGGAGACCGAACTAAATTCGGGCGACAGAGTACTCAGCAGCATTAAAGCTTGACCGATTGATGTTTTTTTTATCTTCTGACATCGATCATCGATGGCTTTATAAATTGTTGGTGTTGTCAATAATATTGTTGTGTATTCAGGGCGTAAACGTCTGACCTCTTCTTCCGTGGGCCAGCAAAGCGAACGAGCAAAGAATGAAAGGTTTGTGATACTTCATTGATGTACTTATTAATCGCTTTATTAATTTATATATATATTGTTTCAAGTGATTATTCAACATTCAACATTTGATTATGATTATTGGATTAATTGATTGATTGGGTACGTGAGCATTTTCCATGAACTGTCTTTGATGGGGTTAACTCGTTGATGCTCCATTATTACCATTGTAGGCAGAGTGTGAACTTCACGATTCAAGGGACTGCAAGTGAAATATTCAAATTTGCTTTAGTGGAACTGGAGAGAAGATTGAAAGGTGATTACTTTTTTGTGATTTTTATGTTGGTGCAACATTTGAATAAATATGCAACATTTGAATAAATACAAACAAAAAACGACACCAATTTGAGGTGTGAGTAGAACGTATGTACAAATACAATAGACAGCAAATGCTATCTCAGTCTCCTACAAGAGAGATTATGTCTTCATGTGTCCTACTTTCTTTTAACCTTTTACCTTTTGGTAATCCGACTTTTCATACACCACGTGTAGAATCTCATTTTCGTACTGTGGATATTCAACTGATATTTTTCAGATATTGGCGGGTTCATTGTGCTTCCGATCCATGACGAAGTCCTATGCGAAGTTCCAGAGAAGGTTTGAGTTTTTGAAGTTGTTATGATTATTGTTTGTTTCCTTCTTGTTTTACGCTCTGGATCTCACAAAGATGTCAACAGGACAGGTTCACGTAACGATGCGGAAACTATTCCTCCACTTTGTTTGCATGGGTTCTAGCAGTCCGAAGTACTGGGCCTACATGGAAAACTGAATGAATTCTTACAGTTAGAGAAGTACGTCAACTAATAGTCGCATTATACCTTGAATTTATAACTAATTTGAAACATTTAGTTTTTGGATGTGTGAATTTCTGAAAATTTTCAGTATGTCCAGAAAGCTGATTCGATAATACGAGAATGTATGGAAGGAGCTTTCCCCGAAATAAAAGTGCCCCTTTTTGTGAAAACTGCCAGGGGAAGATGCTGGGCGGACATGGAAAAATGATTTATACTTACAGATTTATACTGTTAGAGAACTATGTATATTTCCTTCACAAAGTACGGTAGGCACATGTACGTCCTCCATGGAGAGTACCTTTTCTTGATATATTTTCTTTCTTGACGTCCCCCATGGGGACAGTACATTTTCTTAAAACGAAATACCACCCGGTTTGGGGTTTTTCCACCAAAAATAGTTTGAAAAGAGTTATAAACGAAAATAAACATAAAAACACAAACAAATAAGTGCGTCTTGCATAAAAATGTTATCAAACAACCATTTTTTGCGATTTTGTATGGGAAAATTCGCTTACGGCGATTTGCCGATTTTAATACTAGCACGGCCCCGGAAAAATCGAGGGATGGCTTTTTCAAATGATCACACACTCCGAAGCATCCAAATGACGAAATGTTGACAAAATATTTTGAATTTGGCTAGTAAAAGTGCAAAAATGCACTTTTTGAAAACGGCGGTAAACGCACGGTTGTTTACTCCTCCTCTTTTCGTATTTTTTTGTTGAGACCGACCGCTAATTCGCTTTAAAGCGAAATTGCGGCCGGTTTTTGACACGCATCATGGATAACTGAATTATTACGTATTTATGCTAAGTTACTCGAATTTAGCTCGATTTTTTATTCTAATTTATGTTCCTTTGTATAAGCTGCGTAAGAGTGCCGGTGCACTCGATGTGTTTCAAAAACCGGCCGATATTTCGTTTAATATTCCTTCACCATGCCAATAAGACTGCACTGTACTAGTAATTCGAAGCGTTTTAGCCACTTTTCAAGACGGGTTCTGTAGAATACATCTCTTCCTTTACGTGTTTTTGTTATAATTCATTATATTTGAGGCTTCCTTTATTTACAAGAGCGTCCATATTCGTGATTATTTGTTATGTACTCGGTTGATCTCATTTTTATCCATATCATGTAAATGCAATGAAAAACTACTTTTATGAATTACTCGTTGTTAATAAAATTATAGAATTTTGGTATGTTTGTTTGGACTTGGATCATCAGCGTGGTTTCTTACCAGTAGTTAAATGTTATTCGCTGAAAGTATGCTTTGGACCACCCACGTTGTTTCTTTTTGCCACCTGCGTTGTTGGTTCTTTTGTCGCGCCTCCTTATCTGGTCAAGATGAGACAGTGAAAGATTTTGATGGGTTTAATTTAAACATTTAGTTTTTGGATGTGTGAATTTCTGAAAATTTTCAGTATGTCCAGAAAGCTGATTCGATAATACGAGAATGTATGGAAGGAGCTTTCCCCGAAATAAAAGTGCCCCTTTTTGTGAAAACTGCCAGGGGAAGATGCTGGGCGGACATGGAAAAATGATTGTATACTTACAGATTTATACTGTAGAGAACTATGTATATTTCCTTCACAAGTACGGTAGGCACATGTACGTCCTCCATGGAGAGTACCTTTTCTTGATATATTTTCTTTCT